>CM069905.1:139283809-139364526 GCA_036172215.1 Camellia granthamiana
TGCCTACAAAGAAAGTTATTAGCAAACCACAACATAATACAAAGTAACTAATTAGAAAAATCTTGTATTTAACCCTTCTGGCTCTATCATGAATAGCACATTAAATGAAAATTAAAATGCGATATAAGTTACACATATAAAACTTAAAACTCCAAAACTAAATGTACAATTTAATTTACACAATAAATATGTAAATAAATTAGAAAAGTTACAAAACCTTAAAAAATTTATAATTCCAAATAATTAAATTACATTTTATTGCCATGAGTTATATATCAATTATTACATAATAAACATATAAATAAATTTAAACAAGTAGCATACATTTAATTCTAGAGGAATTATATTGTAAATAACTCAAGTGAATAATCCTGGAAATTAAAAAGCAATTAACATGGAAATTATATTGTAAAATTAGAAGCATGCCAATCATGATAAAGCTCTAAAAAGACAAAGCATGGAAAAATTTATTTTTTTTAATTTTTTATTTTTTGGCTTTACCCGTACATTCTGTCTGAGAGGTCGTCCAGGTCTGCTGCTGAGAGTTGGTCGTAAAAGTCATCTCCGTCGTCTCCGTCGTCTCCCATGGGCGGTTCGTCGTACCATTCTTGATTCTGTCCATCAATTTCTGGTGACTCATGAGAAACGCCATGCTGATAGTTAGGGTATCGACTTTCTTCGACAAATGTCTCTTTGCTGAATGGATAACCCGGGATGGCTAAATTACAATGTATCTTCTGATATCTATCTTTACAAACTAGATGTTCGGAATTTCCATTATATGCTAATAGAGAGTCGCTAGCAAATTTTCTCCATTTGTTGAGCTGTTCTTTGAGTGGAAATCTTCTACATGGCCAGGGTCTTTTATTGAGAAGTGCTGGGTATCTTGAAGTTCCTCTGAGGTACATCTTATGCTTGGCTGGGTTGCACCATATTCCCTTCCATTCTGGTAGTTTGCTATCTATCAATGCTTCTATATATGGATGATATTCTTCCATTATACAGAGTACTGCATGAGCAAGCTTATGTCCGAAACTATCTGTCTGATCTGGATCTGTGAAAATTAATCTAGAGACAAAGCCGTAATCTAACAATTTTGAAGCTGTTCGATAACGTGTTTCGCCCCTGATTTCTATTTCCAATGGCTCGAATGTAGCTAAATTTATCTGGCAAAGGCAAACACTGAAGTCTAGGTTACACTGACATCTTCCAAAATGCTCGGATCTCCTGTTGCATTTTTCTTCATCTAAACAGGGCTGTTCTTCTTCTTCATAGGTATAGGTCCACTGATAAGCTAAGCCGGGGCAGTCAACCCTTGCTATGGAAAGGTCTTGAAGAAATTGCTGAATAATGACTAGCTCGCTATTTCTGCTATCTTCGGCTATGGTGTAAATATAGGGTTTTAGGTCTTCTATTACTTGGCTTTTCTCACAAAGAGATCGAATGATAGAATGCCTGAAGAAATACATTCTAGCACTCAATTGGTCTAATTCCTCACTGGTGAGTTGTTTGATTTCTGGGCTAGGTAATGAGGTAGGTGTTCTTTCTGGAGCTAATTTTTTAAGCTGATTGGTTAGGGTTCGAACGGTTGCTCTCAATTGTTTTTCTTCGTCTCGGAGCTGGTCTAGCTCTTCACTGACTCTTTTGCCTTTATCCATAATTTTCTTGAAATTTCTGGCAAGACCTTCACAATGTCTGCACATCTGGAGAGGATTCTGAAAATCTATCTGAGGGTTAGAACTACTACTACTGCCTGAACTACTGCTTCCAATTATCTAGCTAACTGGAACTCCACTAGTAGCAAGGATGGTTGACCTCATCTTGCTCAATGTGTCCAGGTAATCTTTAGCTATCTGGCTAATAAAGTAACTGGTTCCTATTTGTCTTCGGGCATAGGTACTGGCTGACTCAAAGTCATAAAATCCTTTAAACTGAGGTAATGTAAAATTTTTAACTAAGGGTTCTACTTCTACCCAATCATGGTAAATACCAGGCTTGGTTCCTTTAACTACTACATAGAAAGAAAAACTTTTTGATAAAGGTTTATTTTGGATTTTTGAAAAATATATACTGAGAGAGTTTAGGGCTGAAAGGCGTTTAGCTGGGTGGTTCTGACTGGTCCAAAGGTTATCTAAAAGACACTGTTGAACTGGGTCTAACTCGATCCCTGTTAAAGGTCTGAATTTGGTTCTGCCTTCATGAATGGGAAGAGAAAATCCCCCAAAGTTCATGGTCTTGCTGTTCTCCATTATCTGCACAAAAATTAAACTGGTTATCTTCTTTTTCTAAATAAATTTTTCTACTTAACCAATCTGTTAACCTATTATCACTCCCTTTGATATGTTCAAATTCTACTTTATATCCTTGTCCTACTATACAATCTAAAAATTTTGTCCCATCTTCTCGTACTTAATTTATGCTCATTGAGTTTGTTATGGAATCTAACTATAGCTTCACAATCTGTTCTAATTGTAAAGGGTTTGTGTAAAAATAATCTAAATTTATTTATTGCATAAACTACTCCTAATATTTCAAAATCTAAGCTGGTCATGGTTGTATCTTTTTCTTTAAACTTTCCGGAACTATATCTACAAATGCGTTCTTTACTTTTGCTATCATACTTACTAGGTTTAGCTAATAATATTGTTCCCCATCCTAATTGACTTGCATCTGTTTCTACAACTATGTATTCTGATTCTAAGGGGAGTTGTAGGTCTGGTAGCTTTTTACAAATATCTTTAATTTTTCTAACTAAAGCTATATCTTGTTGATTAAAATATTTCTGTCCTGTGGGTGTGGTTTTGCTATAAAGTGGTCCTATTATTTTACTAAGGTTAGGAATATACATTCGTGCATAATTTAAAATTCCTAAAAAAGATTGAAGTTGTTTAGTATCTTCTAGTTTATCTGGATAATCTAAAATTTTCTTGACTATATGAGGTTGTAACCTAATTTTTCCATCTCCTAGCTCCATTCCTAAAAATTCTATGTGAGGTTTATTTAATACCATCTTCTTCTTGCTAATTATTATTCCATTATTTATGAATTCTTCTAAGGCTGTATACAAATGGTCTATATGACTATTTTTATCTGGACTAAATACTAGTATGTCGTCTATGTATACCAGTATAAAACTGTATTTATTAAATATACTATCCATCTTACGCTGAAATATGGAAGGTGCATTTTTTAATCCAAAAGGCATGACTAGCCATTCGTAATGTCCTTGTGGACAACAAAAGGCTGTCCATGGTATGTTTTCTTTTTCCATTTTTATCTGCCAAAATCCTGACTTGCAATCAAATTTACTAAAAATTTTTGCTGGCTGTATTTTATTTATGAGTTGATCTTTATCTGGTATATTATATTTATCGTCTTCTGTATTATCATTTAATCTTTTATAATTTATAACCATTCTAGCTTTTCCTCTTTTTATCTTTGCATGATTTCTAACCATAAATGCTGTGCTTCTATGTAGACTATTACTAGGTCTAATTACTCCTAAATCTAATAGCTCCTTAATCTGGGTTCTAAATTCTTCTATATCTGCTGGCGTATGATCTATTTATGCTGAGCTAATCCTATAATCTCTATTTTTTATATCTAGGCTGGCTAAAATTTTATTTCTCTCCCAATATTTCATGGATTGTTCTCCTAAAATTTCTGTTGTTTCAGCTAATCTTATTATCTCATCTAATTCATTTTTTGTTCTCCTGTATATGGGTTTTTTCTTTATTTTTCTTATTTTTGCAAAAATTAATTCTAAGTTAATTATTTCTTAGAAATCTTCTAAGTTCCAATAGTCTCCCTTATCTTCAAAATGAACCTCTTCAAAATCTTCTAACTCATAATTTTCCATATCTAATTTTTCTAAAGAAGTGTTTGCAATCTCATTAGGTATGTATGTTTGGGCTAGCTCTGGAAAAATATTTCTACTAGGGAATAAAAAACTAGCGGGAACTGAATCTACTCCTATGGTACCACCACGCTTCGTACGCAACTCTGATGAATGGGCGATAGTGCTAAGGGCGTAAGCTGTGGGTGTATTGACAGTTCGTTTGAAGAAGCTGATATTGTGTTGGCTGATAAACATACCACCTTGTAAACTAAGTATGAAATTAAGTCCTAAAATGAAGGGATGATTCTGTCGGGTATTTCCTATCCAAACTTGAGGTAATGGAAACCATTCTATGTGCTGATCTTGAGAACCTAGATGATGAAAACTAATTTGGGCGCCATTAATGCAATGTGTATATGTCTGTTTAGTGCCATCTGCTATGCTAACTAAGGCTGGGGTTGCTAAGGTTGTGCTCCATCCTGGGGGAACTACGTGTTGTTCTATATATGATTTACTGGCTCCTGTATCTATCATGGCATCTATACTGAGGGTTTTTTCTACAAATTTAATTACACAAGAAATTTCAACTAAATTTGACTTAGGTATAACAGGATAATTAAATGGTAAATAGGTACTATCTGGTTGTGTCTGAGAATATTGTCTAAAGGGTTGAGAATCAACTAGGTTGACCAATTCTAAAGAATTCATATGTTCTTCAATTAATTTATCTTTTAAAAGGTATTTAGTATGAAATTGTTCTAACTGCTGTTTAAGCTGTCTATTTTCTAATTCTAAACATTCTATGTCAAAACTAGTCTTAGTTTCTATCTCTCGTATTTGAAGTTTAAGTTCTCTCACTTGTATTTCTAATTCTCTATTTGCTAATTGTAATTCTCTGCTTTCTATACTGTTATCTTCTCTGGTATTTTCTAATCTTATTTTATGTGTCATATTTAATTTCTCGAGACAAATTATACAATAGGTTATGCTGCATAATAAACATTGAGCTCTTTTATCTTTAGCTGGAAACCAATTACAATAGCTGCATCTAGTAGTATCAAATCCTAGTCCTATTTGAAAATTATGTTGACATTCAGTATCTGCATTACATTCCATCATAAAGAAAGTATCTGAAGGAGTTGTTCCTATTTCTTGGTTAAGTTGTCCTAAAAGATTATCTACATCTGTATCACTTTCGGAGTCATCATCTGAGCTTATGGCTTCTAATTGATATTCATAATTACTAACTATGCTATATACTTCTGAATCATCACTATTTATGCTGGCTATATCTTCTTCTAAATCTTCTATAATATGTAGTCTTTCTATCTGCTTATTAGTATTAGGTTTCTGTCTTTTTGGGCAGGCCTTTGCAAAATGATTGGGTTCTCCACATATAAAACAATTGCATTTTTTACGATTGGGTTTTCTAACATATCTTTGTTTTCTTTTATCTTTTTCATCTTTGGATAATCTCTTATAATTTGTCCTATTGAAGGTTCTACTTTCCCTAATGAATTTCTGTTTTTTTCATGGTTTTCTATATTTTTTCTTCCAATATTTTTCTTTTCTATATTTTCCATATTTTTTGTATTTTTTTCCTATTGTATTTATCTTCATATTGTTGAGAAGTATATATTACACTACTACAAAAACCATAACTTTGTTTTTTCAAGTATTTCTGTATTTTAACCTCTATACATTTTTCTCTCAGTCTGTGGAAGGTAAAAACTATTCTAGGTCCTATTCCTAAGGTTCCTCTTATTTTTACTTCTCCTGATGCTATTTGGGCTGGTAATTTTGCATAATAAATTGACCATTTATTTTCTATTTCTCTTCCTAGTTCTCCGGGTAATTTTCTAAAATATTTATTTCCTATTTCTTCATCAAAACTTTTCCCTGTTCTGGCTGCTATGGCTAAATATTCTTTACTGAAAGGTACAATATATTTCCAACTTCCTAATGTCATTTGATCTAATTCGGTTAATGCTATGCTTTGAGTGTAAGTATTTCGTCTAGAAGGGTCATATCCTATAAGTATTTCTTTTATAAAACTAGTGAAATTCCATGGGTTATCTCCTAGTTCTTTAAGCTGTCTAATTATTTCTTCATATTTTCCTTTAAATGTTAAATATATATTAAAAGCCGAATCTCCTAAAAGTGTCTCCATATATTCCCACATGTCTATTGATTCAAAGGGATTACTCATCCATGCCTTTACTGCGTCTTTTTCCCATCTTTCTATTACTTCCTGCCATATCTGAGGGTCGAATCTAGCTAAATCTAAAAGGGTTCCTTGGTTATTAGCTGGCTGTAATTGTATACTCATATCTGGTTGAAAATTCATGAGAAGAATTACCCTACGCATGATCTAGAGTTAGCGGTTGTGATCTTTGCCTTGAAAATCTGGAGGCACTACCTTTATGGTGAGAGATTCGAGGTGTTCTCGGATCATAAGAGTCTGAAATATCTGTTTTCACAGAAGGACTTGAATTTGAGGCAGAGGAGATGGATGGAGTTCATTGAGGATTACGACTTCGAGTTGCATTATCACCCGGGAAAGGCCAATGTTGTGGCCGATGCCCTTAGCAGGAAATCCATTAGTGATGTAGCTTGTGTAGCCATCCGGGAGTGGAAGATGTTGGGGGCCATTGGAGAGTTTGATTTGCTTTTGAGCAAACCCGTTGAGGCTGCGGCCTTGTTTTCTGTTGTTGCGCAGCCTACGCTTGTAACTAGAGTGTTAGAGGCACAGAGAGGTGACCTTGAGGTAGAATCTCTCCGAGAGAAGATCTCCAGTGGGAAGGTTGAGAAGGGTTTGACGGTGTATCCCGACCTGAGTGTGAGATACCGAGACCGTTTGCTTGTACCGGAGTCTTGCCGAGAGGAAGTACTCCGAGAGTTTCACCATTCGCGCCTTGCGGTGCATCCGGGAGGTACTAAGATGTACCGGGATTTGGGTCGCCAGTTTTGGTGGCGGGGTATGAAGAGAGATGTGGCAGTTTTCGTGTCCAAGTGCCTTACTTGCCAGCAAGTGAAGGCCGAGCATCAGAGGCCAGCGGGTTTGTTACAACCCTTGCCTATTGCCGAGTGGAAGTGGGAGCATGTCACTATGGACTTCGTTGTAGGTCTTCCGAGGACTCAGCGGGGTAGTGATGCTATTTGGGTGGTTGTAGACCGGTTGACTAAGTCGGCGCACTTCATTCCTATGCGCGTGAGAGATTCAGTAGATCATCTTGCCGACTTGTATATTCGGGACATAGTGAGGTTGCACGGGGTCCCAGTGATGATCGTCTCAGATAGAGATCCTCGTTTTACTGCTAGGTTGTGGCAGAGTTTGCAGGGTGCCTTGGGTACTAAGTTGACCTTTAGTACAGCTTATCATCCTCAGACTGACGGGCAGTCCGAGCGTACTATTCAGATCCTCGAGGATATGCTTCGGGGTTGTGTCCTTGATTTCAGTGGAACGTGGGAGAGGCACTTACCATTGGTAGAGTTTGCCTACAACAACAGTTTTCAGTCTAGTATCGGTATGGCACCGTTTGAGGCCTTGTATGGCCGACCCTGTAGGTCTCCAGTTTGTTGGGCCGAGGTGGGTGATACACCTTTGTTGGGTCCGGAGTTGGTTAAGGAGACGACGGAGAAAGTTGAGCTTATCCGTAGGAGGCTTGTTACAGCCCAGAGTCGTCAGAAATCTTATGCTAACCGTAGGAGAAGACCATTGGAGTTTGAGATGGGTGATCATGTGTTTTTGAAGATATCACCTAGACGGGGTTTGATGAGGTTTGGGAAGAGTGGGAAGTTATCCCCTCGGTTTATTGGTCCTTTTGAGATCCTTGAGAGGGTTGGCGAGGTTGCTTATCGTTTAGCTTTGCCGCCACAGTTATCCGGGGTTCATGACGTGTTTCATGTGAGTATGCTTCGGAAGTATGAGCCGGATCCATCACATGTGTTGGATTGGACCGACTTAGAGGTAGATGAGGATGCCTCGTATGAGGAGAGACCGGTTCGGGTCTTGGATAGGCAGGATCAAGTCCTGCGTGGCAAGACCATCCCTTTGGTTAAGGTTTTGTGGAAATATCACGGAGTGGAGGAGGCCACTTGGGAACGTGAGTTGGGAGTCCGCGAGAAATATCCGGACTTGTTTGTTGATGTGTAATCAAGTATTGCAATTGTGTAATTGTAATGAAATTTAAGAGTATAAAAAAAAAAAAAAATGTCTTAAATAGAGAAACATGGTGCATGTTTTGGTTAATGTAAATGTTGTAGAACTTGCCTTGTTATGGGAGTTGATTATAATATTGCATGTGTTGGCTATATTATAGAAATGGAATTGTATCATGATTATTGCTTATGATATGAATTGTGAACCATGTGTGTTGGAAATGGTTGAAAAGAAAAGAGAATGCATGTCGAAATGTATATGTTGTAAAATGCCTCTTGATAAGAGATGGAATGACCGGGAATAGGTCGAAGTGTGGAATGTTGTGGTATAACATTGTTAAAAGAGAGGAAAACCTGCTTTTCAAAAACTTGTCCTAAATTTCGGGGACAAAATTCTTTAAGGGAGGGAGGTTATAGCGATCCCGGGTTTACCCCTTGTTGTACAGTAATCCGGACATGTGTCCGTGGATGTTGGTAGTTGAGTATTGTCTTGTTTACATCCTTTCTTGCTTTGTATTTGAGTTATAGGATGTGTTGGGCAGGTTTGTTACAGGTTGGTTGAGCTTAGGAACAAAGTCTAGTTGCCCAGATTTTGGCTGGTCCGCTCGAGCGGAGATGTTTACGCTCGAGTGGAGAGGTTGTTGTTGCTTGTACGCTCGAGCGGGGGTTTTGGCGCTCGAGCGGAGAATGCATACGTCCAGTATTTTGTGCACCTGCAAAACTTCTGCAAGTGTGGTTCCTACGCTCGAGCGGGTTTGGTGAGCTCGAGCTGGTTGCGCTCGAGCGGGGATGTTGAGCTCGAGCGGACAGTGTATTTTTGATGAGAGTTCTGGGAGGGGGAGACCTGAGCTCGAGCGGGCTGGTATCTACGCTCGAGCGGAAGAACTTTGTGTCTGTGTCTTGGAGCTCGAGCGGGAAATGTTGCGCTCGAGCGGACCATGTTTTTGTGTCTTTACGCTCGAGCTGAGTGTCTTACGCTCGAGCGGACCTGTCGTATAACTGAGTGGGACTGGGCATTTTAAATCACTTTTTGACTTATCTTCTCTCTCTTACTTTACCCAAAACGCCATTTTTAGAGCTTCTCACTCAAGAACCTTACCTTCTCTCTTAGTATTGATCTAGTTAGGGTGTTTTGCTCACCTTTGGTCTTCACAAAAGGGGTGTAGATCGTCGAGGGCGTTCTTTTGATCCGAATAGCTTGGTGTTTGGAGCATTTTGGTTTTGGGTCCTTCTCCTTTGGAACTCATCTTTTGAGGTAGGGATATCCTACTCCTCTTGATGAGTTTTGTCTTTAAATTTTAGCATTTTGATATGTTGGGGGTTGTTGTGTGATTTTGGGAAACTTTGGGCCATTGTGTAATTTTACAAAAGTTAGGGGTTTTCATCTATGATAAACCTAGAAGCATGTTTGGTAGAAACATGGAATTAATGTTGAAACATTAAGGAAATTGGAACCTAAGGGTTGTGATGTTAATTATGGAGAATGTCCTAATTACATTGATTGATTAATTTGGATAATTAATTGTGTTGAATTGTGATGTATATAATTGTTGTTTATATGCATTGTGTTGTGTTGGAGGAGATAGGGGATGTACTCCACGGTTAGGGGAAGATAGGGGATGAACCTCTAAACCGGATGTTGTTGGGAGGAGATAGGGGATGAACTCCGTAGATAGAGCGGGTATGCCTATCTAGAAGTGTATGGACAGAGCGGATATGCTTGTCGTCGGAAGTATTGATATAACTGTTATGTTTATCTTTGATGAAGTGAAATGTGTTGGCATGAGTGTTTGTCTCATGTGTGATGTTTGGCCAGGTTCTGAGCCAAGGTTATGAAATGGCAAGTAAAAGGAAAGGAAATGGAAATGAGAGGGAATATAGACTTAAGTGTCTTGGAATTGTGTTATGTTATGAACGAATGTAAAAGTGTTGACCATCTATCAACTGTTAATCTTTTAGTCATTGTTCATAATTGGTTTAGTATATTTCTACTGGGCTGTGGCTCACCCTATATGGGAACATCATTTTCAGGTACAGGAAGCATGCCACCTCCAAGGACTTAGCTTGGGAGGCTAGTGGCGGACAAGCTTTTTGGTTGTCTTTCCTTTTGTTGTATTACATGTAAATTCAAGCCAAGGGCTTTATGTGTAAATGAGTTAGCACTCTACTTTTGTGTAACCAAGTGTTAACTTGGAAAGCTGTAAGCCCTTAGGGCGTTTGCTTTTGTTGTTAACATGTGATACTCTTGTAATAAGACTCTGGTGAATGGAAAGATGTGAATTTCTTATATATTAGCATGTCTATATTGTTGGGTTTAATGTTATTAATTTGAGGGCGTTACAATATCATCTACATATTGTGTATGAAATTCTTGATCTAAAAATGACACTGCTTCATCATGGGTATCTCCTCTGGCTAAGTATTCGAGGTATCTAACATCCAATATTTTATTCATGTCTTCTAGGGTGAATTTTTCTAAATCTATCTCATCTATATTATATATCTTATTATGTGATATGGTTTTTTCTTCTATAATTACATAAAACTGATTTATTTCACTACGATTATCTTGGTTTTCCTCTCTGTCTATACTACTGAATTCATCATCTTCAGATTTTTCTGGTGCTACATAAGTATACTGAGTAAATCTTACTGCATAATTTCCATCTGCTGCCTGATATAATAAATTGTCTTGAGGGGCTAATCTTTTTTGTCCTAAAAAATCTCCTAATTTCCAATCTAGGGCTGCATTGTCTTCCGAATTAAATTTTTTAGCTGGTAGTGCCTTTATTCCTTTAGCGCCTAATAACTTAACTATCTGATCATTTGTAAGTCTATAGTGAGTATTACTTTCTGAGACTGCTAAACCTAAAAATCCTGTGCAAACTAGCAAATTCTTTTCTCCTTTTTTCATTTTATATCCTCTACTCTTTATTCCTATCTTTATCTTTTTATGAAAAGTCGAGGTGGGTAGTAAGAAATCTGGTGTAAAATACACTATTCCTCCTTTTGAGTTCATATCTAATTCGTAGCTGCCTAAAATACTCTGTCCTACGTCATTAAATCTATCATCATAAAGACATACAAAAACTTTAGTTCCTAAATTTTCTCTAGTTAATGCTTTAACTCCTACCACTACTAATCCTAAGTGAGTCATTTTAAGGTGTTCATTTACTGCATATTTATAGATTTCTCTCTCTATTAAATTTAGCTCTATTTTTTCGTCTTCTTGAGTTACACTAATCATCTGTTCACCATAGTGTTTAAATAAATATTGTTTTTTATGAATCTTACCTAGCTTATACACATATTTAGCTGGAATTAATTCTAATTTTTCTTTCTTAAATTTTTCTATTTGTTGTTCTACATCTATAAACTCTTCTACTTTAATATCTTCATCATCATTACGCTTTTTACTACTACTACTACCTTTAATTAGCTGTTTAAACATATTTATTTTCTGTAAATTCTACACGCTGGTTTCCTAGGTAATTTAAGCTTTTCAAAATATTTGGCTATGTCGTCTTCGTTTATCTGGGATTGAGATTTATTTACTGATCCTTCTATTGCTTTTCCTTTTTGAAGTACTAATTTTTCTAAAGAAGCTAAACGATTTTCTAAACTGTGTAGCTGTTCTGATAGTTCTTCAAAATTTTCACACAATCTAATTAAAAATAAAATTTCTATATTATTTTGTCTTACTGTTATTTTATCTGATTGACTTACACCCTGATAGCTACTGATTCCTTCTGGGTTATTATGAAAATCTTCTGCTTGTTTTAAAATAGTCAGGTAATCTCTATTAGCTTTTTTATCACTACTCATAAACTAAGATCTTACTAATTGTTCTAAAATTTCTAATTTCTGTTTTAAATTATCTTGAATTTGATTAATTTGTTCTATTTGTTTAGCTATTTGATTGGTGGCTGAAATTAAAGTTTCTATTTCTAATTTCGTAGGAAATTTTTCTGAATTTAAGTCTATTCTTTTTTGTAGGATAGAACTACACTGATCTTGGATATAATCTAATTTTTTTATCTTGATCTTTAATTATACTACGATTATTACGGAGTGTTCTATGGATGAAATAAAAAATTACTAATTTTATCTATGTCCTTTTTAATATTTTCTGCAAAATTTATCTTATAATCTATGATACTATTTAGCTGGGGATTATGTTCACTATGAAGCTGATATGTAAAATTATTTTCAAAATTACAACGGAAATTATTTTTATTTATGCTAAGGCGATGGTTATGGCTGCTGAGTTCTAAATCTAGATACTCTACTCTTTTCATACACAAAATTAACTCCTACTTTAAAATTATTAAAAGCTACTATAACATGAAATTTATAACTAAAATCTCCAAATATAAAAACTACTCTATTTCTATAAGCAAAATGCATAAACTAACTTAAACTGTCCTAAAACCAAACACTGCTCTGATACCAATTTTTTGGGGGTTGAGTTAGTGGTCTACCACTATTTGGAATTGGGCTGAGAATTATCTAATTAATTCTACAGTTATGCTAAAAGATCTTCAAACTGTTGTATGGCTAACTTTAAGGCTTCTTGTTTTATAGTTAGCTGTCTATTTATCTGAGAAATTTTTAAACTGTAATTTTCTAGGGATCTGTTAGAGGCTAATGATAAAAGAAACTGATATCTAAATTTTTGATCTTCTAATTCTTGTATTAGTTCAGTACTAATTTTAATTTTATTCCTAAGGTCTTCATCTAAGGGCATATACTTTTTTTATTTTTTGAAATTTAATTTTAATTTTATTTTTTAAGGTCTACGTCTAAGGGCATACAAAATTTTGAAATTCTTATATGGACAATATTTCCTTAATATTTCTACTCGGGTTGCTCTCCTCTTATTCTAAAATTCTTTTCTATGGCAAAAACTATTTTTAGGCAATGTTTGTTTTCATTACATGTACTCCCACCTTGAGACTAAGCCTCGTTCAACATAGTATATTTTTATTTTCCATTTTTTACTTTTCCCTTTCTGCCTACAATTCGCCCTCCAACGCCTAACCACGGCTCACACGGGCTCTTCAGCTAAGGTCACTCAGTAACAAAATAGAAAACTGAAGATACTACGAAGGTTCAAAACATGTAATATCAATGAGCAAACAAGCATTCCATAAACTTAGTTTTCCCAAATAGAAAATAAATTTTTAGAATAGAAGAGTTACCCTTTCGAAATATTTAAGGAAAAAGAAAAACTACTCACACTCCATATTAATAAAAAATATATTTACAAAGATTATATTACAGACTCTAAAACTTTGAAAAACTTAATACACTTAGAGGTTTTTGAGAGGGGTTGGAAAATTTACAACGCAGAGTGAAGTGGTGTTTTTTCATTCTGCTGAATCCGTTGGCAAGCATACCAATTTATACAACTCAGAAAGGGATAAAAACAAAAGAAGCTTCAAATCCATATCCATGCTACGTCTAATGCTTTTCTAAATTCAAAACCTATAAGCCTATGGCTTTTAGGCTTTTGAAAACAAACTCTTAATAAAGACAAATTTATATGCATGCAATTATATGCGCGTTTGACTCAAGACTTATTAAATTTTATCAATAAAAGATTAGGATAATGATATCGGGTACTACTTTGGGCCCCATCGCATATCATTCAATCCTTCTTTTTTGACAAAATTTTGACACTATAAATTATTACAAGACATGTATAAAGATTTTCACAGCTTTTCTTTAATAAAGTAGGGTAGGAGTTATCCATACTTTATTAAAGTAGTGAGTGAAGGAAAATCCTTATCACTGACAAACTCTAATAATTACAGACACAAAATATTTGCAAAATCCTTTTTGTCTTTTCTTGGCGTGCATTTTTTCTGATATCTGAGAAGAATCTTTATCTTCTATGGACTTTGTCTTCTTTTGCTGGAGCATTAATTGTTGATGTCGACTCTTGGAGTGATTCTTCAAAGTTGGGTCTTCGTAGAAAATCTTCAAAATGTAAAGTGTCAAGAAATAATTTACTACAACATGTTCAAAATATATTATGAGTCTTTTAGTGGGACCCGCTTTTTTTTTTTTTTTTTTGGCTTTACCCGTACATTCTGTCTAAGAGGTCCTCCAGGTCTGCTGCTGAGAGTTGGTCATAAAAGTCATCTCCATCGTCTCCCATGAGCGGTTCATCGTACTATTCTTGATTCTGTCCATCAATTTCTGGTGACTTATGAGAAACGCCATGCTGATAGTTAGGGTATCGACTTTCTTCGACAAATGTCTCTTTGCTGAATGGATAACCCGGGATGGCTAAATTACAATGTATCTTCTGATATCTATCTTCACAAACTAGATGTCCGGAATTTCCATTATATGCTAATAGAGAGTCGCTAGAGAATTTTCTCCATTTGTTGAGCTGTTCTTTGAGTGGAAATCTTCTACATGGCCAGGGTCTTTTATTGAGAAGTGCTGGGTATCTTGAAGTTCCTCTGAGGTACATCTTATGCTTGGCTGGGTTGCACAATATTCCCTTCCATTCTGGTAGTTTGCTATCTATCAATGCTTCTATATATGGATGATATTCTTCCATTATACAGAGTACTGCATGAGCAAGCTTATGTCCGAAATTATCTGTCTGATCTGGATCTGTGAAAATTAATCTAGAGACAAAGCCGTAATCTAACAATTTTGAAGCTGTTAGATAACGTGTTTCGCCCCTGATTTCTATTTCCAATGGCTCGAATGTAGCTAAATTTATCTGGCAAAGGCAAACACTGAAGTCTAGGTTACACTGACATCTTCCAAAATGCTCGGATCTCCTGTTGCATTTTTCTTCATCTAAACAGGGCTGTTCTTCTTCTTCATAGGTATAGGTCCACTGATAAGCTAAGCCGGGGCAGTCAACCCTTGCTATGGAAAGGTCTTGAAGAAATTGCTGAATAATGACTAGCTCGCTATTTCTGCTATCTTCGGCTAGGGTGTAAATATAGGGTTTTAGGTCTTCTATTACTTGGCTTTTCTCACAAAGAGATCGAATGATAGAATGCCTGAAGAAATACATTCTAGCACTCAATTGGTCTAATTCCTCACTGGTGAGTTGTTTGATTTCTGGGCTAGGTAAGGAGGTAGGTGTTCTTTCTGGAGCTAATTTTTTAAGCTGATTGGTTAGGGTTCGAACGGTTGCTCTCAATTGTTTTTCTTCGTCTCGGAGCTGGTCTAGCACTTCACTAACTCTTTTGCCTTTATCCATAATTTTCTTGAAATTTCTAGCAAGGCCTTCACAATGTCTGCACATCTGGAGAGGATTCTGAAAATCTGTCTGAGGGTTAGAACTACTACTACTGCCTGAACTACTGCTTCCAATTATCTAGCTAACTGGAACTCCACTAGTAGCAAGGATGGTTGACCTCATCTTGCTCAATGTGTCCAGGTAATCTTTAGCTATCTGGCTAATAAAGTAACTGGTTCTTATTTGTCTTCGGTCATAGGTACTGGCTGACTCAAAGTCATAAAATCCTTTAAACTGAGGTAATGTAAAATTTTTAACTAAGGGTTCTACTTCTACCCAATTATGGTAAATACCAGGCTTGGTTCCTTTAACTACTACATAGAAAGAAAAACTTTTTGATAAAGATTTATTTTGGATTTTTGAAAAATATATACTGAGAGAGTTTAGGGCTGAAAGGCGTTTAGCTGGGTGGTTCTGACTGGTCCAAAGGTTATCTAAAAGACACTGTTGAACTGGGTCTAACTCGATCCCTGTTAAAGGTCTGAATTTGGTTCTGCCTTCATGAATGGGAAGAGAAAATCCCCCAAAGTTCATGGTCTTGCTGTTCTCCATTATCTGCACAAAAATTAAACTGGTTATCTTCTTTTTCTAAATAAATTTTTCTACTTAACCAATCTGTTAACCTATTATCACTCCCTTTGATATGTTCAAATTCTACTTTATATCCTTGTCCTACTATACAATCTAAAAATTTTGCCCATCTTCTCGTACTTAATTTACGCTCATTGAGTTTGTTATGGAATCTAACTATAGCTTCACAATCTGTTCTAATTGTAAAGGGTTTGTGTAAAAATAATCTAAATTTATTTATTGCATAAACTACTCCTAATATTTCAAAATCTAAGCTGGTCATGGTTGTATCTTTTTCTTTAAACTTTCCGGAACTATATCTACAAATGCGTTCTTTACTTTTGCTATCATACTTACTAGGTTTAGCTAATAATATTGTTCCCCATCCTAATTGACTTGCATCTGTTTCTACTACTATGTATTCTGATTCTAAGGGGAGTTGTAGGTCTGGTAGCTTTTTACAAATATCTTTAATTTTTCTAACTAAAGCTATATCTTGTTGATTAAAATATTTCTGTCCTGTGGGTGTGGTTTTGCTATAAAGTGGTCCTATTATTTTACTAAGGTTAGGAATATACATTCGTGCATAATTTAAAATTCCTAAAAAAGATTGAAGTTGTTTAGTATCTTCTAGTTTATCTGGATAATCTAAAATTTTCTTGACTATATGAGGTTGTAACCTAATTTTTCCATCTCCTAGCTCCATTCCTAAAAATTCTATGTGAGGTTTATTTAATACCATCTTCTTCTTGCTAATTATTATTCCATTATTTATGAATTCTTCTAAGGCTGTATACAAATGGTCTATATGACTATTTTTATCTGGGCTAAATACTAGTATGTCGTCTATGTATACCAGTATAAAACTGTATTTATTAAATATACTATCCATCTTACGCTGAAATATGGAAGGTGCATTTTTTAATCCAAAAGGCATGACTAGCCATTCGTAATGTCCTTGTGGACAACAAAAGGCTGTCCATGGTATGTTTTCTTTTTCCATTTTTATCTGCTAAAATCCTGACTTGCAATCAAATTTACTAAAAATTTTTGCTGTCTGTATTTTATTTATGAGTTGATCTTTATCTGGTATATTATATTTATCGTCTTCTGTATTATCATTTAATCTTTTATAATTTATAACCATTCTAGCTTTTCCTCTTTTTATCTTTGCATGATTTCTAACCATAAATGCTGTGCTTCTATGTGGACTATTACTAGGTCTAATTACTCCTAAATCTAATGGCTCCTTAATCTGGGTTCTAAATTCTTCTATATCTGCTGGCGTATGATCTATTTATGCTGAGCTAATCCTATAATCTCTATTTTTTATATCTAGGCTGGCTAAAATTTTATTTCTCTCCCAATATTTCATGGATTGTTCTCCTAAAATTTCTGTTGTTTCAGCTAATCTTATTATCTCATCTAATTCATTTTTTGTTCTCCTGTATATGGGTTTTTTCTTTATTTTTCTTATTTTTGCAAAAATTAATTCTAAGTTAATTATTTCTTGGAAATCTTCTAAGTTCCAATAGTCTCCCTTATCTTCAAAATGAACCTCTTCAAAATCTTCTAACTCATAATTTTCCATATCTAATTTTTCTAAAGAAGTGTTTGCTATCTCATTAGGTATGTATGTTTGGGCTAGCTCTGGAAAAATATTTCTACTAGGGAATAAAAAACTAGCGGGAACTGAATCTACTCCTATGGTACCACCACGCTTCGTACGCAACTCTGATGAATGGGCGATAGTGCTAAGGGTGTAAGCTGTGGGTGTATTGACAGTTCGTTTGAAGAAGCTGATATTGTGTTGGCTGATAAACATACCACCTTGTAAACTAAGTATGAAATTAAGTCCTAAAATGAAGGGATGATTCTGTCGGGTATTTCCGATCCAAACTTGAGGTAATGGAAACCATTCTATGTGCTGATCTTGAGAACCTAGATGATGAAAACTAATTTGAGCACCATTGATGCAATGTGTGTATGTCTGTTTCGTGCCATCTGCTATGCTAACTAAGGCTGGGGTTGCTAAGGCTGTGCTGCATCCTGGGGGAACTACGTGTTGTTCTATATATGATTTACTGGCTCCTGTATCTATCATGGCATCTATACTGAGGGTCTACAAATTTAATTACACAAGAAATTTCAACTAAATTTGACTTAGGTATAACAGGATAATTAAATGGTAAATAGGTACTATCTGGTTGTGTCTGAGAGTATTGACTAAAGGGTTGAGAATCTACTAGGTTGACTAATTCTAAAGAATTCATATGTTCTTTAATTAATTTACCTTTTAAAGGGTATTTAGTATGAAACTGTTCTAACTGTTGTTTGAGCTGCCTATTTTCTAATTCTAAACATTCTATGTTAAAACTAGTCTTGGTTTCTATTTCTCGTATTTGTATTTTGAGTTCTCGTACTTGTACTTCCAATTCTCTATTTGCCAGTCGTAATTCTCTGCTTTCTATACTGTTATCTTCTCTGGTATTCTCTAATCTTATTTTATGTGTCATATTTAATTTTCGAGACAAATTATACAATAAGTTATGCTGCATAATAAACATTGAGCTCTTTTATCTTTAGCTGGAAACCAATTACAATAGCTACATCTAGTAGTATCAAATCCTAGTCCTATTTGAAAATTATGTTGACACTCAGTATCTGCATTACATTCCATCATAAAGAAAGTATCTTGAGAAGGAGTTGTTCCTATTTCTTGGTTAAGTTGTCCTAAAAGATTATCTACATCTGTATCACTTTCTGAATCACTATCTGAGCTTATAGTTTCTAATTGATAATCATAATTACTAACTATGCTATGTACTTCTGAATCATCACTATTTATGCTGACTATATCTTCTTCTAAATCTTCTATAATATGTAGTCTTTCTATCTGCTTATTAGTATTAGGTTTCTGTCTTTTTGGGCAGGCTTTTGCAAAATGATTGGGTTCTCCAGATATAAAACAATTGCATTTTCTAACATATCTTTGTTTTCTTTTATCTTTTTCATCTTTGGGTAATCTCTTATAATTTGTCCTATTGAAGGTTCTACTTTTCCTAATGAATTTCTGTTTTTTCCATGGTTTTCTATATTTTTTCTTCCAATATTTTTCTTTTCTATATTTTCCATATTTTTTGTATTTTCTCCTATTATATTTATCTTCATATTGCTGAGGAGTATATATTACACTGCTACAAAAACCATAATTTTGTTTTTTCAAATCTTTTTGTATTTAAACTTCTATACATTTTTCTCTGAGTTTATAAAATGTAAAAACTATTCTAGGTCCTATTCCTAAAGTTCCTCTTATATTTAATTCTCCTGTAGCTATTTTTGCTGGTAAACTTGCACAATAAATTGACCATTTATTTTCTATTTCCCTTCCTAGTTCTCCGGGTAATTTTCTAAACTATTTATTTCCTATTTCTTCATCAAAACTTTTTCCTGTTCTAGCTGCTATGGCTAAGTATTCTCTACTAAAAGGTACAATATATTTCCAACTTCCTAATGTCATTTGATCTAATTCGGTTAATGCTATGCTTTGAGTGTAAGTATTTCGTCTAGAAGGGTCATATCCTATAAGTATTTTTTTTATAAAACTAGTGAAATTCCATGGGTTATCTCATAATTCTTTAAGCTGTCTAATTATTTCTTCATATTTTCCTTTAAATGTTAAATATATATTAAAAGCCGAATCTCCTAAAAGTGTCTCCATATATTCCCACATGTCTATTGATTCAAAGGGATTACTCATCCATGCCTGTACTGCGTCTTTTTCCCATCTTTCTATTACTTCCTGCCATATCTGAGGGTCGAATCTGGCTAAATCTAAAAGGGTTCCTTGGTTATTAGCTGGCTGTAATTGTATACTCATATCTGGTTGTCTACGCTTTCCATGAAATCTGTAATTTTTATTTGGGTCTGCTTTACTGTGTCCTGAACTGGCTAATGGTCTTCTTCCTCCTACTGCATAATGCATTGGTTCTACGGGATCTTCTACAGTTGGTTGGGTGTTACTAGTTCCTGTGGTTTCTGTATTCATATAAAAAGTATTTTCTAAATTGGATTGTTCTAATACTTTAGTATCTTCTATCTTGAGTTGTTCTGGTATTTTAAATATTTTACTGGGATGTATTATATCTTCTATGATATCATCTACATATTCTGTACGAAATTCTTGATCTAAAAATGACACTGCTTCATCATGAGTATCTCCTCTGGCTAAGTATTCGAGGTATCTAGCATCCAATATTTTATTCATGTCTTCTAGGGTGAATTTTTCTAAATCTATCTCATCAATATTATATATCTTATTTTGTGATATGGTTTTTTCTTCTGTCATTACATAAAGCTGATTTATTTCACTACGATTATCTTGATTTTCTTTTCTGTCTATACTATTAAATTCATCATCTTCGGATTTTTCTGGTGCTACATAAGTGTACTGAGTAAATCTTACTGCATAATTTTCATCTGCTGCCTGATATAATAAATTGTCTTGAGGGGCTAATCTTTTTTGTCCTAAAAAATCTCCTAATTTCCAATCTAGGGCTGCATTGTCTTCCGAATTAAATTTTTTAGCTGGTAGTGCCTTTATTCCTTTAGCGCCTAATAACTTAACTATCTGATCATTTGTAAGTCTATAGTGAGTATTACTTTCTGAGACTGCTAAACCTAAAAATCCTGTGCAAACTAGCAAATTCTTTTCTCCTTTTTTCATTTTATATCCTCTACTCTTTATTCCTATCTTTATCTTTTTATGAAAAGTCGAGGTGGGTAGTAAGAAATCTGGTGTAAAATACACTATTCCTCCTTTTGAGTTCATATCTAATTCGTAGCTGCCTAAAATACTCTGTCCTACGTCATTAAATCTATCATCATAAAGACATACAAAAACTTTAGTTCCTAAATTTTCTCTAGTTAATGCTTTAACTCCTACCACTACTAATCCTAAGTGAGTCATTTTAAGGTGTTCATTTACTGCATATTTATAGATTTCTCTCTCTATTAAATTTAGCTCTATTTTTTCGTCTTCTTGAGTTACACTAATCATCTGTTCACCATAGTGTTTAAATAAATATTGTTTTTTATGAATCTTACCTAGCTTATACACATATTTAGCTGGAATTAATTCTAATTTTTCTTTCTTAAATTTTTCTATTTGTTGTTCTACATCTATAAACTCTTCTACTTTAATATCTTCATCATCATTACGCTTTTTACTACTACTACTACCTTTAATTAGCTGTTTAAACATATTTATTTTCTGTAAATTCTACACGCTGGTTTCCTAGGTAATTTAAGCTTTTCAAAATATTTGGCTATGTCGTCTTCGTTTATCTGGGATTGAGATTTATTTACTGATCCTTCTATTGCTTTTCCTTTTTGAAGTACTAATTTTTCTAAAGAAGCTAAACGATTTTCTAAACTGTGTAGCTGTTCTGATAGTTCTTCAAAATTTTCACACAATCTAATTAAAAATAAAATTTCTATATTATTTTGTCTTACTGTTATTTTATCTGATTGACTTACACCCTGATAGCTACTAATTCCTTCTGAGTTATTATGAAAATCTTCTGCTTGTTTTAAAATAGTCTGGTAATCTCTATTAGCTTTTTTTATCACTACTCATAAACTAAGATCTTACTAATTGTTCTAAAATTTCTAATTTCTGTTTTAAATTATCTTGAATTTGATTAATTTGTTCTATTTGTTTAACTATTTGATTGGTGGCTGAAATTAAAGTTTATATTTCTAATTTCGTAGGAAAATTTTCTGAATTTAAGTCTATTCTTTTTTGTAGGATAGAACTACACTGATCTTGGATATAATCTAATTTTTTATCTTGATCTTTAATTATACTACGATTATTACGGAGGTGTTCTATGGATGAAATAAAAAGATTACTAATTTTATCTATGTCCTTTTTAATATTTTCTGGAAAATTAATCTGATAATCTGTGATACTATTTAGTTGAGGATTATGTTCACTATGAAGCTGATGTGTAAAATTATTTTCAAAATTACAACGGAAATTATTTTTATTTATGCTAAGACGATGGTTATGGCTGCTGAGTTGTAAATCTAGATACTCTACTCATTTCATACACAAAATTAACTCCTACTTTAAAATTATTAAAAGCTACTATAACATGAAATTTATAACTAAAATCTCCAAAAATAAAAACTACTCTATTATCATAAGCAAAATGCATAAACTAACTTAAACTGTCCTAAAACCGAATACTGCTCTGATATCAATTTTTGGGGGTTGAGTTAGTGGTCTACCACTATTTGGAATTGGGCTGAGAATTATCTAATTAATTCTACAGTTATGCTAAAAGATCTTCAAACTGTTGTATGGCTAACTTTAAGGCTTCTTATTTTATAGTTAGCTGTCTATTTATCTGAGAAATTTTTAAACTGTAATTTTCTAGGGATCTGTTAGAGGCTAATGATAAAAGAAACTGATATCTAAATTTTTGATCTTCTAATTCTTGTATTAGTTCAGTACTAATTTTAATTTTATTCCTAAGGTCTTCGTCTAAGGGCATATACTTTTTTTTATTTTTTGAAATTTAATTTTAATTTTATTTTTTAAGGTCTACGTCTAAGGGCATACAAAATTTTGAAATTCTTATATGGACAATATTTCCTTAATATTTCTACTCGGGTTGCTCTCCTCTTATTCTAAAATTCTTTTCTATGGCAAAAACTATTTTTAGGCAATGTTTGTTTTCATTACATGTACTCCCACCTTGAGACTAAGCCTCGTTCAACATAGTATATTTTTATTTTTCATTTTTTACTTTTCCCTTTCTGCCTACAATTCGCCTTCCAACGCCTAACCACGGCTCACACGGGCTCTTCAGCTAAGGTCACTCAGTAACAAAATAGAAAACTGAAGATACTACGAAGGTTCAAAGCATGTAATATCAATGAGCAAACAAGCATTCCATAAACTTAGTTTTCCCAAATAGAAAATAAATTTTTAGAATAGAAGAGTTACCCTTTCGAAATATTTAAGGAAAAAGAAAAACTACTCACACTCCATATTAATAAGAAATATATTTACAAAGATTATATTACAGACTCTGAAACTCTGAAAAACTTAATACACTTAGAGGTTTTTGAGAGGGGTTGGAAAATTTACAACGCAGAGTGAAGTGGTGTTTTTTCATTCTGCTGAATCCGTTGGCAAGCATGCCAATTTATACAACTCAGAAAGAGATAAAAACAAAAGAAGCTTCAAATCCATATCCATGCTACGTCTAATGCTTTTCTAAATTCAAAACCTATAAGCCTATGGCTTTTAGGCTTTTGAAAACAAACTCTTAATAAAGACAAATTTATATGCATGCAATTATATGCACGTTTGACTCAACACTTATTAAATTTTATCAATAAAAGATTAGGATAATGATATCGGGTACTGCTTTGGGCCCCATCGCATATCATTCAATCCTTCTTTTTTGACAAAATTTTGACATTATAAATTATTACAAGACACGTATAAAGATTTTCACAGCTTTTCTTTAATAAAGTAGGGTAGGAGTTATCCATACTTTATTAAAGTAGTGAGTGAAGGAAAATCCTTATCACTGACAAACTCTAATAATTACAGACACAAAATATTTGCAAAATCCTTTTTGTCTTTTCTTGGCGTGCATTTTTTCTGATATCTGAGAAGAATCTTTATCTTCTATGGACTTTGTCTTCTTTTGCTGGAGCATTAATTGTTGATGTCGACTCTTGGAGTGATTCTTCAAAGTTGGGTTTTCGTAGAAAATCTTCAAAATGTAAAGAGTCAAGAAATAATTTACTACAACATGTTCAAAATATATTATGAGTCTTTTAATTAATAATTAATTAATTAATTATTAAATAAATTGAATTTTAACAGTAAACTACTTTTTCCTATGAATAACAGTGGTCTTCTATGTACATTCAATTGAATATCTAAACAAGTATGTACTATTGAAACATATATATACATTTAGGGCGGCAAACAAGCCGAGTCGAGCCGAGCTTTAGTATGTTTGAGCTTGTTTATTAAGATTTTAACGAGTTCGAGTTCGAACTCGAGCTAAATAAAAATTTAACGAACCGAGCTCGAGCCGAGTTGGCTTAGGCTCGACTAGAGCTCGAGCCTGTTCACGAGCTTTAACGAGCCAAAAAATTTATAAATTCATACTTACATGTGAGACTAAAGTTACAATTAAAATTTTGATTATACAATTATATATACAATATACATATATAAACATACTTAAAAAAAAATCCATATTTGACTAAAATAATAATATCTACTACCATTATTATATAAATGTACTATCTATAGTTAACTATTATTTACATTTATATTTTTTAAATATATAAATAACATATTTCTCTTATTTTTTATACATATTTTTATATTATTTAGGGGTTGTTTGGGGTGTCCTAAATAAGTGCACTTTTTATCTTTTTAGACTAAAAAATGGAGGTTGAAAATATGGATGTTTGGGTTAACTTTTTGACTTTTTATAAAAAAAATGTGTAATAAAAAATTGTAAAAATTGATTTGTAGAGAAAAATTCGACTTGGGAATTGTGCAGCCGTAATTGTTGACTTTTGGTGAATAGTGTTAATTTTTTAACTTTTTGAGTAACTTTTTGACTTTTTGACTTTTTAACTATATGCCAAACTTGGCCTTAATACATAAATAATAAATATTAAACGAACCAATTAACGAGTCGAGCTTTAGAATGTTTGAGCTTGTTTATTAAAAATTTAATGAACTCGAGCTCGAATTCGAACACAAAAAAAATTAACAAACCAAATTTAAACGAACTTTTACCGAATCGAATTCAAATCTGTTCACGAACTATTCCCTTCATTTACAGCCCTATATACATCTATAGGAATGACTAAATAGCAGCATGCAAATAATAGTAAATTAACATTCTAATCAAAAATTTCATAAGTGAAATAATGTCTATCACATGTGCTTCAAGTACCAAGACGCTAGCATGCATCTGTATCACAAACAGTGGGTAGACTGGCTATTTTACACGGAAACCAACCAAAAATCTGGGCAAAATATATATATATATATATTATATTTTTTATTTATCAACGGAGGCCTATGTTGTTGGTTTTTGTCCTAATAAAATAAATCTTACATCATGTATTATGGCATACTTGACATGCGCATTCATATATGATAAACACAATGGCCTGAATATATACAGCAAATTGAATTTGTACTCTAATTCATACATGACACAGTGAGTTTTTTTTTTCCTTACAAATTTTATATAAATTTAATTATCTAATTCCATGATAAATACAAATAGTCAATTTTAAGATTGTTGTATAATTTGTGTACTAAAATAAATAAAATACAAAGATTCATAATTGCCAATCTACATTTGAAGGAGGAAAACAACATGCTTACAATTACAAGATTAATAGGAATACATCATAAAATGAAATGGCATAAAAGAAACAAATCGATATCTGTGTGATATCACAGTGTCCTTAAAATAGATTAGCCGCCTCACCGTCGGTGATGAAGGAGCATTGACTTCTGTCTTCCAAGATACGACGGTTTAGACCGGCTAACGCAAAAGCACATTTTGTTAGTTTTGGCGAACCGATAATGGCAGCAGTCTCTCAACATAAGAAGAAAATTATAGAAGGAAGAAAACTGACTGTATAACTGGAAGGTAAAAAATTCTGCACCAAAACTAAGGGAGATGAGTCTCCTTTTATATACCATGGAGGAGAGAGGAGGAGCCTTCAGCCATGAAAGCCAGCAACCAATGCCCATTAAGTTTTTAAAAACTATTGGAGTAATGGACAAAAACTGTTTGGACAATAATATTTGAGATATATAGGCTTGGTTTGGCATGTTTTCAAAAAGTCAAAAAGTCATTATCCTATTTACGTCACATCATCTTATTTAAGTCACATTACCTCTCTAACACATCACTTCAAACCCAACATATATTTTATAAATAGTCAAAAAGTGCACTTATTTAGATTATCCCATATTATGTATACACAAGTGTGTATATCTGTAGCAGACTTGGTCAAAAAAGATTAGGTTGGTAGATCATCAATCCGGCCCAGCCCATTCCCTCAAGCCTCAAGTGCTAAGATCCAAGACCCACGGATCACGGACCTGGCCCGGTCCAGGCGGCCGGCGTGTGTGTGGCAATTTTTCCATAATTAACTTGGACCATAGTCTTAGCCCAAGTCCATTCTTGAAGCATCCATAACTCCATTCCTTCGGAAAATTTGGATGCTCCAAAAGACTCATGCCTTTCTCATAATCTTGAGATTTAAATACCCATCAAAGTAACTCTACAATCAATATAGGATTGGTATACACAATTCCCAAACCTCATTCATGAGGCCTAACTTTATAAAATAATTTCTCATTCAATTCTTAATAGTTTTTTGTCATTCTTTTTGTGGTGTAAAGACCTTATTATAAAGAATCTAAACTCATTTAATCCCACTTCAATTAATAGTTGAGACCTATTTTAATTTCACATTAAAATTACCATAAATCATTTTTTCCAACACAAAGAGCTTGGCGAACTTCTGCAATCACGGGCCCAAAACTTGCCAACAAACAATTTGCACCCAGAATGGCATTCATCACAGTCAAAGAATCCCCCTCCAGATGAATGTCATGATAGTCGAGATCCCAAGCAAACCGAACAGCCTTGAGGGCCGCCATTGCCTCTAAAAAATCAACATCAGAGATTAAATTCGTCTGTTCTGATAAATAAGCCATGACACGCCCCAAACTGTCCCCAGCAACCACACTTCCCTAGCAACCACACTTACTCCCAAAACATGTTGTGTACAACCCATAGCCCCGTCGAAATTAATTTTGTACATTCCATCTGTCAGTGCCGACCAAATCGTATTTGACATTGGAGTAGGCAAAGGACTGGAACATATTTGAACATACCTAGGCTGCGATGTAAGCTGAGCGACTGTCAAGAGCAAGAGTGGCCATCTCCTCCGCTACCCGTTTGGATCGAGCAAAGATAACTTGATTTCGGTGCCACCAAATACTCCAACAAACTGTGAAAACCAGCCCCAAAATTGCATCATCATGAAGTAAATAAATTCCCCAAATCCACTCAAAAAAACCACAGGTCCAATCCCGTTGCCAACGATTGTCAAGACACACAGCTATCCAAACCCGTTCCGCAAAATCACACCCAAACAAGCAATGGCACACAGTCTTCGCCTCATCAAGACAAATGTCACACATTTCCTGCAACATTATCCACTTCTTAATCAGATTTGCCTTTACTAGAAATATATCATGACATGCTTTCCAAGCAAAAACTAGAAATATATCATGACATGCTTTTCAAGCAAAAACTCGAATTATATGATAGATAATATCACGTTTTCTATTTATTTTTTAATATAAGTTAATTTTAAGATTAAACTGAAAAAATTTGAAACATGAAATATCAAATGCTAAAGTAAAAAAATGACCAAATATAAGGAGGACAAAGTGTCATTTATCCTTTCTATTTTTTTAATTCTGTTGAGAATTCAACGCAAATTATATATATCTATATATTTATCATTTTCTTTCAAACAAGAAGTATAGTTAATATTTATTTTTTGGGGTACTTACCAATTAGTCCTATTAACTAGACTTATTTACCTACAGGTCCTAACTAATAAATTTAACATTATAAAAATAAGAGAGTGATAAATTTATCACTAAAAATTTATTCATAAAAACAAAGAGACTGATAAATTTATCACTATAAATTTATTCATAAAAAAAAAGGACTATCAAATAGGACTTAATGGGTAATAAGTCTTCAAAGTAGGACCTATTGGGTAATAAGTCTCCAAAGTAGGACCTATTGGTAGTTTACCCTTATTTTTTTTCCACAGGCAATCAATATGAATCAGCATATTGTATAATTTTTTAGAAAAATGCTTGAAATACCTAATTTATAACTTTTAATGATGTGTCTAATAAGTGTTAAATTTTGATTTGTTAAACATTCTATCATGTGGGGTGTAACCTTAATATCATATTATTATGGGTGGTTTAGAAGTAGTAAATTAGGGGGATGTAGTATTGTTGAATTTTGGAACACTTACCAACCAATCTTATTAACTAGATTTATTTACTTACAAATTCTGACTGATAAATTTATTGCTATAAATTTATTCAAGAGAGATTGATAAAATTATCACTTGGTAAATTTATCAATAAAACTTAATAGGTAATAAGTCACCTAAATAGGACATTTTTGATTGACCCTGGTCCAGTTCAGAACATTGCGCTGAAGTATTACCATCAAAATTATATTGAAATGTGGCCCAATATCGCACCTTTCTCATCAACCGCTGCCCAGTCTAATTTAGGTAGGGCTAGGCCCACTAATAGAACCATGGAATCCGAGTCCATGTTGACAGCCCACCAACTTCGCATGTTATGAAATTTATTCTGAATTATTTTTGTTTTTTTTATTATTATTTTTTTTAAATGATGAAAATACAATAAATTTTATAATTTTGATATAATTATATTAAGTTTATTTGAGATTTTAATTCATATAACATTTAGTCTCCTTATTATCAATATTTTATTAGTTATATAGATGAACAAAATTATGTTATTATTTTTTATATTAAGATGTATATTTTAATTATTTATTTTTATATTTTTACACCATCCCTATTAATTTATGTTCATTTAAATTTACTAAAAAAGAAATCGATGTAATCATATTAAAATTATAAAACTTACTGCATTTTTTTTTTTCAAATTTCAAAATAAATCAATGTAATTATCACTAATGTGTCTTTTAAGTTGGACTTGTTAAAATTTTTCTTTTAAATCTCTTTTATTGTGGTATGTAGTAAATTAATATTATAGGTGTCATATCTATTTTTACCTCCGTTTGGGAAGTGTGTTAACTTTTTAGCTTTTTGACTTTTTTGATTATTTTAGCCTGGGCTAAAAAGTTTGATTTGGGAAAAACTTTTTGACTTTTTGATTTTTTTGTGAGAGAATAGTGTAATGATTATGAATTGGATGTGATGTTTTGTTTATTGTAACTAAATTTTGTGGCTAAAATAATCAAAAAAAACTCTTGCCAAACGGATTGAATTTTTATTTATTTATTAATGTAAAACTAATCAATTAAAAATTCAAATCGAACAGAAAAAATCTTTAACCAAGGTTAAATAGAGTGATTAAGCTGTCAAATCCAACAAAGGACTTTTTCGGGGAATATGGAAAAAAAAAAAAAATTTGCTAATTTATTAATTTATTTAGGTCACATAATTTTTTTTATTTTTTTATACGTTTTAAAAAAAAATTTAAAAAATAATTAATACTTCTCAAAACAAGCCAAAACAGGCAGCGAACGCTAACCGCGGTAAAAAAGTAACAGCAACCATAGTTAATTAACCAGCTGTTTCTCGGCCCAGGCCTGTGCTGTATATACTATAAAAAAGGCAGAGAGGTCCGAAAGTTAAAAAAAAAAAAACCATCCTCGAATCGAAGCGAAAGGCGTCTTCATAAACGTCGTTCGCGAATATCTTATTTGCTCTTCGTTTTTCTTCAAAATTTTTAGGGTTTCTTTGCTTCGACAATGAGAGAGTGCATTTCGATCCACATCGGTCAGGCCGGTATTCAGGTCGGCAATGCCTGTTGGGAACTTTACTGCCTCGAGCATGGCATTCAGGTAAATACTACCAAGTTTTTATATATATATATATATCAATTTTATGTTTCTACCAAGTTTCGTTTCGTGTTTTTCTCAATGTATGCTTTATTACAGATTGTTGTTGCATCATATATTATATGCATTCTATTGAAAACATGTCTTGATATGCTTTTGGTGTTAAACAATTGCAATGGAAACTATTCATAATGTTTTGGTTAAATTGTCTGATATGTATCTTTTGAAATTGCTGGTAATGGTGTTTGGTCTAGGATTATAGTGCAAATTATGGATGAGATCCAGTGAGTAATAATTTTGATTCGTATTCCTGAATTTTTATTTTTATTTTTTAATTGTATGGTGTATTTTAAGAATTACTCATTTTTAAATTGTAAATGTTGAGTTCTGCTTTCATTGTTATGTACAGTCTGATCAACAAATCATATACCTATAATATGTTTCTTTTGGAGATTATAGTCCATGGGTTGTTGATATGTTGATTATTAATCTGATCAGTTTGGGTGCTCTGTTTTGAAATTTAACAGCATCCGCATTGGATTCGTTGTTCAGATGTTTGTATGACACTGCATGTGGGGCTTGATTGTTTGTTATATGTAGGATATCATTGGTGTGATGTCTAAGTCTTTCATGATTTTAATCTGATCACTCTCTTTTTATTTTATTTATTTATTTCTTTTTATTCTGGTTTATTATTCATCAAAACCTTATGATTTTTCTTATGATAATCAAGTATTGGAACAGTGGTATGCTTTGTATTTTGATCTAAGTACTTGTGGAATTTGCTTTATTTTCATGCTCAATTCTTTTTTCTTTTTTCTTTTTTAAATTAGTGGTTCTCTATCAATGATCTTATTCTGAAGCCTTTGTTCTATTACCCTCTGTTTTTTTTTTTTTTTTCAGCCTGATGGCCAGATGCCAGGTGACAAAACAATGGGCGGAGGAGATGATGCGTTCAACACCTTTTTCAGCGAAACTGGTGCTGGGAAGCATGTGCCTCGTGCTATTTTTGTCGATCTTGAGCCTACTGTCATTGATGAAGTGAGGACTGGCACTTACCGCCAGCTCTTTCACCCTGAGCAACTCATCAGCGGCAAGGAAGATGCTGCCAACAACTTTGCTCGTGGCCACTACACAAGTAATATTTACCTCTCATCACACTTCCTGTTTTCAAAATTTCCTTTCTACTAAGAGTATCTCAAATGGTTTGCCCATTTTATAGTAGATGTGTGTCGAAAGTGTTCTCTAATAGTGTTCTCTAATAGTAAGTTTCAGCAGCGGTTATTTTGGCAATTGCCAAATCTTGTGTCAAATATGGGACAAACTTTGGTAGCTGCCAAAGCTACCAAGTCACCAAAACCAATCGTTTCCTCCCTTTGTCCTTCCCTTTTTCATCATCCTTCCTAGCAAAAAGTTCTAAAACAGAAGCAAAATTCACCCAAAATTCCACCAAAAAAAAAATAAATTCTGAAGCTAAAAATTTCAGAATCAATAAATCAATCTAAAGAGGAAAAAAAAAAAGAAAAAAAAGAAGAAAGAGAATTTCAGGAATTTCAAGCAATATGAATGAATCAATTTCACTAATTTCAATCAATCAATTTCACTAATTTCAAACAATCATAATTGAATTTTAGCTAGATAATATTATAAAAAATACCTGCAATTTGAAGAGGAAATTGGCTTCATCTTTGTCTTTGGATCATCGTCATTACGACTTTGGGTTGGTCTTCTTTGGATGGTCTTCATTAGGATTTCGGGCTTGGATAATTTTTTAGAGGAAGGGGTCATTGGGGAAGATGTTTAAAACAGAGGGAGAGATAGATCGAAGAGGGAGAGAGAGGATCATTTTGGTTAGGGTTTCTATCATTGGAGAAGAGGGTCTAGAGAAGCATTCAAGTCATGTGCGTTCTATACTTAAGACCTTATTATTTAAAATGAATAATTTTATTATCATATAACACAAAGTAAGAAGATAAAACTAAGATTTTAAATAGAAAAGTGATGCAATATTTGTTTATTTATTTAGTAGTTTCAGAATATAAAAGTTGTTGAAATTTATAGGTTATAGATAGAAAAAAGCGATCCCTTAAATTTGTTTATTACATAGGTTTAAAACACAAAAATTGTTAAAAATTATAGGTAAGAGACACAAAATAGAGTTAAAAAATGTACAATAAGATATCATGAATGCTTGTTTTTTAACTACACAAAAGTTAAACTTTTAAAAATTATAGATGGCATTTCATTTTTATCTAATTTCTAACCTATGCTACCTTTGTTCTCCTATTATTTTTGTTTTTTTTATTTTTTATTTTATTTTGAGGTGCCGCTTTACTTTTATCCAAATTTTTAAGCTTCTACCTCTATAGCTCTTCTATTATTTAAGTTATATTAGATTTTCTTTTCTTTTTCAAGTTATATTATTAAAGTTATATTAGTTGCATCATCACTGTATCATCATCAAATGATGAAGATTTATCAAAATCTCCATTCAAGATGGCTTTAGTAAAATTATTCATTGTGGGTGGGTGAGTGGGTGAAAATGAAAATTATAGAAAATCTTGTGGGTAGGTACAAAGAGCTTAGAAGATATGAAAATTGTGGGTAGGTGAATATGAAAATTGAAGAAAACCTTGTGTTATAATTTATAGAGAAAATTGTAGGGAGGTAAATGATGGGTAGTTGTTGGTGGGTAGTTGTTGGTAAGTGAATGGTAAATGAATAATGAATGGTTGTTGAGTGAGTGGTTGTTGGTGAATAATGGATGATTGTTGGTGGGTGGTTGTAGGTGAATGAATGGTGGTGAATAATGGATAGTTGTTAGTGGGTAATTGGTGATAGTTTATTTTTTAATATTGTTAATATATATATATTTTGCAGTGGTATGTTTTTTAGTGGGATGAATTATATTTAATTTTTTTTTTTCAGTTTTTTATATTTGCCTAATCGGATATAATATAAATATATAATTTTTTTTAGAAATAGTTAAAAAAAGTCACAAAAGACAAAATAAACCAAAAAAAATTACTAAAAAATCTATATCCAAACAGCATTTACAAATTTAAAGAAAAAATTAGTTGAGATTTGTCAAAATAGTAAGTGATCATTGAAGTACCATTACTATAATTTGACAATTTACTACTATTTATTGCAAATTATAATTGCTATTCTAATTTTGCGTTTCTTTGTTATAAACAGTTGGCAAAGAGATTGTTGACCTCTGCTTGGATCGCATCAGGAAACTTGCTGACAACTGCACTGGCCTTCAGGGTTTCCTTGTTTTCAACGCTGTTGGTGGTGGTACTGGTTCTGGTCTTGGATCACTTCTTCTGGAACGTCTTTCTGTTGACTATGGCAAGAAATCAAAGCTCGGTTTCACTGTTTATCCCTCACCCCAAGTCTCTACTTCTGTTGTGGAGCCCTATAACAGTGTCCTCTCAACCCACTCCCTTCTCGAGCACACAGATGTTGCTGTGCTTCTGGACAATGAGGCCATCTATGACATCTGCAGGCGCTCCCTTGACATTGAGCGCCCTACTTACACCAATCTGAATCGCCTTGTCTCTCAGGTAAACAAACGCCACTCAATGTGAAATTACAAAGATGTGTTTCAAATGATATGATGATGCAAATGAATTCCTTTGATGTAGGTGATATCTTCACTTACTGCCTCATTGAGGTTTGATGGAGCTTTAAACGTTGACGTGACTGAATTCCAGACCAACCTTGTGCCCTACCCCAGAATCCATTTCATGCTCTCCTCATATGCTCCTGTCATTTCAGCCGAGAAGGCCTTTCACGAGCAGCTTTCCGTGGCAGAGATCACCAATAGTGCCTTTGAGCCTTCATCGATGATGGCTAAATGTGATCCCCGCCATGGCAAGTACATGGCCTGTTGCCTGATGTACCGTGGAGATGTTGTGCCCAAGGATGTGAATGCAGCTGTGGCCACCATCAAGACCAAGCGAACAATCCAGTTTGTTGACTGGTGCCCAACTGGGTTCAAGTGTGGCATCAACTATCAGCCGCCAACTGTTGTTCCCGGAGGTGACCTTGCGAAGGTGCAGAGAGCTGTGTGCATGATATCTAATTCAACCAGTGTCGCTGAAGTCTTCTCCCGCATTGACCACAAGTTCGATCTCATGTATGCTAAGCGAGCCTTTGTGCACTGGTACGTTGGTGAGGGCATGGAAGAAGGAGAATTCAGTGAAGCCCGTGAGGATCTTGCTGCCCTCGAAAAGGATTACGAGGAGGTTGGTGCTGAGACTGCCGAAGGTGATGAAGGTGACGAAGGAGATGAATATTGATTTTTGAAGGTCTATTGTTTGCTCATCATGGTTTCCTTATCATTCTGTTATTATATGTTCTAATGGTGGATTTGTCCTGGTTGTGAACTTCTTGTGCTCAAGAACTTCTTGTGAACTCCTGGTTTGGTATTAAGAATATGTGCTTCACTAATTTGTATAGAACGTGAGGGTCCTCCTTTGTGGGGGTCCAAACATTTTCCTTTGCTTTTATATTGTGTTAAGAGTTCATATTTTAAGAATAGCTTTGTCAAAAGCAGACCATGCTTTTGGTGAGCTGTACAGTACAACAGATCATAGCATGGCCTGTTTTGGCAATAGCCATGGCCATTTGAAATGTTTCAATAGATGCATAATCCAAATAGAAGCAACAAAGCATTTAAAAGACCACCATGTCTATTATTGAAACATTTTGCATTTTCAGAACAATCAAACAGAAGCAACATAGTATTTGGAAAACCACAATTGCTATGCCCAAAACGTTTCACTTTTTCAGAACAATGTTGTTCTGACCCAAACAATAGATTTGAAACAAGAAAATGGCTTGATACGCACACACTGATGCTTATAGAAGAAGAAAAACAACGCACCATGTGATCATGAACGTAGAATAACAGATGGAACAATTGTCTTGCTCTATTATTATTTACAAATACGAACAACTTATTCTGTGCAGAAAATGCTAGCTACTATGTTTGTTTATTAAAAAAATTCACTGTAAAAATATAAATCATTATTGTCTGGCTCAATTTAAATACCACAATGCCAAGTGAGAAAGCACAGTGGTCAATGCTCAAAAAATCGTTCAAGCTAGTAGTGCCTTGTACTTCAACCTCACAATCGTCCTAGCTTTTGGACAAGGCGGTTCTCAATTTCTAATCTCTTCTTCATGAACAAACCATACTTGTTGACAAGTTCTTGGTCTCCAGCATTCACTGAAAGTTTGCAGGCGAGAGATGTCTTCTCCAACTTGTCCATGTACATACATGAGATCGGCACAAAACTGCCATTCTTGTTGCACAACCAACCATGAGCGGCCCTCAACGCCGCTCCTAGCGATGCAGAGTCTGTCAAGCAAGATAAAGATTTTGCTATCAGGGCACGGCATGAATTTTAGTAACTTTCACATATGAAGGCATCAGTTTCTCTAGAGACTCCTTGAAATTGGGAAAGATTATGAATATGGAACTTAGATGCACAGAGAGGGGTAGAGACAGGAGCAGGAGTGGGGGTGTGAAAGCAAAAGCAAAAGCATATAGAAGTTTCTAAAGTTGGAAGTATCTACAGGAGCGTGTATATATTTTATATATTAAATATATAAATCTATTAACAATTAACCTTTTTTTTCCTGCTTATCAATAATATATATGTTAAAATATGAATAAATAGTAGAAATTTAAGTCAACTACAAATTGTCCTTACTAAATATAAATAAATATTATATAAATAGAAACTATTAGAATAAGTTTGAGTTGTTTTTGTTTCTGTAAGATTTGTGTGTTTGAGAGGTCCTATCTCATTTGGGAGACAGTTTCTTATGAGTTTCTTTCACTTAGGAGTACGGAATAACATTTCTGAGTAAGAAACCCAAGTAGGAGGTTCCTGATACTAAGATCCGGAAACTTAAGATCAATAATGATTTCGTTATGTTTTCAGTGGGTGTGGGACATTAACTACATAAATCTGTTAAAACAAGGCCAAGTTGATCTGAATAATGTATCCAATTATTGACTGCATAAATTTAGTTAAACAAACAGGAAATAACTACAGACCTGGTCTTTGGACTGTATAGACATTACAGCCAAAGATGGCAGCTACTGTGTTTAGAATGCTCTGATTTGCTGATGCTCCTCCGGTAGCTATTATTCGTTTTGGAGGAGAAGGCATTCCAAATCTTTCAGCATGACCTCGCAAAGAGAGCAACTGGCCCTCAATCAATGCTCGAACCTGCAAGTGAATTTATTTAACGGTAAGAAAAGTGTTTTCACCCAAGATCTCATGAAATCTCAACTAAGGCAGCTACTAACCTCAGAGGGAGGATCAAATTTATCCACTTCACGTTCACTTATGCCATCTAAGGTATCGCCAGTGAAATTCTCAAGGACATAGCGGTGGAAACCAACTGGATACATAAGCAACTTTTGAGTTTATCATTGCTAAATTCTTGTCATGACGAAAAAAGGAAAATACGACATGGTCAAAAACTCAAGCATCTACATGTCGGGATCTTGATCTCAATTTCATTTTGCTAGACGAACTGAGTGAATGATCGACACTCAAGACTCCATGTGTACTAAGTAGGACTTGAATTACTGTTTATATTAATTTTAGGGCATGTTTGATTAGTAGGATTACAACATAAGATAGAGATTGCTAGTCTATGGACTCAATCTCATGTTTGATTGAAAATTTTATTAACCAAATTATACGTAGGGGACATTAAATCCGACGAAATTGACGAATTTTTATTACTGAGAGAAGTTGGGGATCATAATATCAAGTACGAAAGAAAAAAAATAAAATAAATACATAATAAATGGTTATCTCACTAATTTAATTGGATAGCTAATCCTATACTAATTCATGAGATTATTAATCATTTCACTATTAATCCTTTTAATCAAACAAGACCTCAAATCTCTATCAGCCAATTTGGTAAGATAATAAATTAAACCAGCACAAATAGTTGAATGGATCAAAAAGAACTCTCACATCAGCCCGTATATATTTCAAATTCTTTTTTGAGTAGAAAACTAAAGATGAACCATGTCACACCCTTCGGTGTGTTTGATGTGTGGTACAATTATATTCAAGAGTGAAATGAATGCAATGCTCTGACTTCCATATTACTGAAATGGAAGTACTTTGCTAGACCACCACTAAAATATGTAGGAAACAAAACCCATTAACTTACCAGGGAGGGGAGGAAGTATTTCATACTCCTTGTAGTAGAAACCTATCTTTCCACCTATAGCAGAGAGAAATATGTGAAACCACAAAATAAAAACAACTCCTCCAAACTCATTCAAGAAACATATTTACTTACCATTTAGAGGTGGTGTTTGTTGTAGAAATTTAGCAAAAACTTCCCAAGATTTATCCGCACATTGATTCCGCACATCTGTCAAGGTTGTGATGGTCACTAATAGGAATTTTCAGTTATTGTTTTATTTGAAACTTGAAACCAATGCTTTAAAAACAGGACCGTACCCAATGCTTGAACCACCTGGACTATTAACCAGTTAAATTTTGGATGAGAATTTATGGTTGACTATTACCCAAATAGTTGAACCTCCTATTCACTTTCTCTAAACCAAAAGCTTTACTGAACTTGACTGAAGCTCTATGTGCTATGATTTAGATCTAATAAAATTTATTTCAAAGCAACACCTCTCCCTCGGAGTTCAGTAGTTAGTGATTTCTTCCTAATGAATTATTGTTAAATCTTTCATCTTTTGCTGATGTTTTCTGCCTTACTCATTTCTTAACTTGAAATGACTCACTTAATGTGATTCACTTTTGAAGATTTTCTATTTGTGTACCAATAGCAAACACATACACATGAAATAAATACAATTTGACTTTTCACCCCCAAAAGAAAGACCATTTAAATAATAATAATATATAAATTAGTATATTTATGATATCATAATGATGTCAAGGTTCAACCATGGTTGACCCAAATGCCCATACCAGGCCAATTTTCCAGTTCAAGAAACAGTCCAATTTCCAAAACTTTGATCGAAACCCTTAGAATTATATATCAAATATGAGTAGTTCACCTTCACGAGTCAAAGACCCATTCTTATAGCACAACATCACCATGTAGCTTTTTGGGTCAACAGGATTAGGAAATACATGCCCTTCTAAGCTTGGTTGAGGGTCATTGGTAATCCCAAAAACCTGAATGACAAGGATGAACAGATCACAAGTGAATTAACTCACAAGGAATCAAGATTGGAGCATAAAAGGGTACAGCAAAATAACAGTTATTTAGGCTCCACTCATGACTTGTAAGAACATTGAACCTTACAGACATAAGTTAAGACACCCCCTAAATCATGCTGACAGTCACTATAAAAAAGAAAAAGAAAAAAAGAGAGAGAGCTAATTACACTAATGGTCCCTATAGTTTGGGACTTGTATCACTTTGGTTCTTGACTTTTCAATTATGACAATTCTAAATTTTGAATCTTGTTTCAAATAAGGACAATTGAAGATACTATTGCTCAATTTCAAAGGCAAAATCATCAATTTGATAAAATATAAACTAATTTGACAAAAATAAAAGTCAAAAAAATATTTTTGAATTTTTAAAAATTATTTCTACCCACCAAAGATAAAATTCTGTAAAATTAATAAATCTTTTACACATTTATTTATTTATTTTACCAAATTAATTTTTAATATGTGTTTGGATGATGATCATGTAATGGGTAGTTATTTTTATTTTCATTAAATTAGTTTTTATTTTTTTAAAAGTCAAATATAGCGATAACTTTGATATCATTATTGATATCATTATTAAACCAATCCATTAAATCAAAAAATCCAAAAAACATTTCATATATTAAATATATCGATTACACATTAAAAGGCTTACAACCACCTATTTACATGATCATCAACCAATCACATAATAAAAATTAATTTAGTAAAATAAATAAATAAATGTGTAAAAGATTTATCAATTTTGCATAATTTTATCTTTGGTGAATAGAAATAATTTTTTAAAATTTAAAAATATTTTTTTTGACTTTTTTTTTTGTAGTTAGTTTATATTTTATCAAATTGATAACTTTACTCTTGAAATTGAGCAATGGTCTTCAATTGTCCTTATTTGGAACAAGATTCAAAATTCAGGATCAAATATGTCACAATTGAAAAGCCATGGACCAAAATGACACAAGTCCCAAACTATAGAGATTATTAGTATAATTTACCCCAAAAAAAATTGAATTTTGATCATCATTGATAAAATAAGGCAAGCTTAAGCTTCCATCTCCAGCTAACTGCTGAACAAGACAAATTTAAGCAAGATAAACTTAAACAACAATAGAACCTGAAGATTAGCTGCCATAAAAAAGTGTCATGAACAATTCAATAACCATTGGCTAATCGATGATTGTGTACATACAGGTGTGGAATTAGAAAACAGATATGATTGGCAGATTGGGACAGTGAGAACATTTGATTAGGCTAGTTAGTGTGCTTAAACTCAGTTGAGCACAAAATAAGATTATAATAAGATATACAAATACCAATATCAAGTACATAAACAAGTAACTTAAGATTGCATATATTTTAACTTACAGTGTCACTAGTGCCAAGACTAATTGCTAGATCCCCAGGAGTGTTTAGGGTCAAACCTACATATGTTCAGAATGTCAAGTCAGCATGGAAGTAAGAGAATATGAGAATATGGGTAAAAATACACAACAAGAGGAGAACCAGAAGTCACATCTTGCTCAGCCAGTAAACTAAAACAAAGCATTTTGCAAGACAATGCAACAGATACAAAATTCTATTCCGAATCAATCATTGTTCCAGCAAGCACAAAAGTGATGGAATGGAACCTCAGGACAAAAAAAGAAAATGCTAAAAGCGTCCTTTTAAGAAAATATCAGAAAAATTCTAAAGCATGGATCATGCATTGAGGAAGCTGAATAAGTGAATAAAAGATATGATCTGAAAAGTAAAAGATGAAAAAAAACCATTCACCTGCTAAGCTGTTAGGGTTGTCTCCAGACCACTGAACAACCAAACAGTTCTTGTTGAAGTGGAACCTGGAAGCAGTTTGATGTGATATGTTACAGTCAATATTATATTCAGAGGGTAAAACACAAAATGCCTATATGAATGAACTATTAACTATAAAAGAAAAAGCAGTATACGAACTGAAGTCAAACCAAAGATTTAGGTATGTGCCAATGTTTTGTACAAAAGTTGTTGCATCTGAAATTCATGATGTCACAAATTTACTGACAGTTTTCACTAACCTCTCCACAAAATATGGAGCAATAACACCAGCAACAGCATGTGCAGGAGCCAAATTTCCAAGTTTCTCCTCCAAACCTGGTGCAGTGGCCTGTGATGGGCATGAAAGTTCAACATCAACTGATCAAGAGATGTAAGATTGACCATTAATCAACAAATATCATCTCAAAGTATCAGCATACGATGCTTATAATTTGGACAAGAAACAGAGAGCATTAATTCAAATTATAACTAATACCAACTGAAAAAGAATCACATGATATTGAACATGAAACTAAAAGAGTTGTCTCTAAATTCAGTGAACAGACCTCTAAAGCTATTTTAGACCAAGCCCGTTGCTTAATGTCCATCAAGTTCATTCCCGCACCATCGGTTTCATCAATACAAGCATAGGCCCCTATAAGTAGAGATGCTACAAAGGAGCTAACCAGGGAGATCCTCTCAGTATTGTTATAAACTTCTGGCTGTGTCTCGAATATCCTTCGAATTTGTGGGCCAGTGAATCTCTCATACCCACGTGACCCAGTAATTCTAGATAACTCCAATGCGCCTCCAACAGCTTTCTCAATGACTTTGCACTGTTCTGTGGTGCTGCTGTCCATCCATACCGGCGATTCCTTTGTTGAAAAGGCATCACCAAGTTGATCCACCAATGGTTTCTTCGGGTCCAATGCCAATAATTTTGTGGAACTTCCTGTTTTCCAATACACACTGCCATGTTGCTGTCCACTTCCGGAAACAGCAACAATCTTCCCAAAATCCAATTTGGAAGAGAGTCTCTGAAGCATGAGTTCAAATGCTTCAACCCACATCAAGGTTGGCGAAACGATTCGGCCATTGACAGATGGGTCTCTGTAGACACCATCTTTGGTTTTGTAATGGGGCAATTCAGAATCAAAATTAACAATATCCGAATGGACAATGTTGAGATTGGCATCTAATACAGTCGCCTTCAATGACCTAAAAAACCAAAAATTTATAAAATTCAGTCAAAGGGTTTGTACTTAATTCTCAAAAAAACTAGCAACCCTGAATGAAACTAGATAAAGTCCGAAGAACCCAGAAAAGAAAACAAGCCAAACACATAAAATTGATAAATAATTGAAATACCTAGAAAAAAAAAAATACATGATTGAAGTAGCACCAAAAACAAATTAATTGATAACATACAACACTACTGAATGAAATTCTCAAAACCCTGAATGAAACTGGACAGAATCAAAAGAACCCAGAAAAGAGAACAAGCCAAACATAAGAAATTGCGCTCTGGGTGATTTAGAATTTGTTACTAGTAGAAAGAATGAAGGTGAGAAAGAACAGAGACTTACTGAGTAGAACTGTCGAATCCAAGGAAAAGAGAGTCCAGGGGGGGAGAACAATCCTCCATTGTAGCAAAAGCAAGCAATCACAGCGAAAATCAATTGAAATTCAAAAACCACAAAGAAAAGATTATGCTATGCAAAGTTGAGGAAAATTGGGAATGTTAAAGTATATATATAGCTACTTGTTTGGATAAACACGAAGTCATAAAAAATTGGAATGGATAATCCAACGTTAACGTATTTAACGGGTTATGTGTGACTTTAGTTGGGAAAATTTAAAAACACTGATGAGTTATAAATATAGATTTAGGGCTGTGCTAGATCCCCGAATTTGGGGGCCCCTAATCTCCCGAAAAATCAGAACAAGGCAAAAAAAAAAAAAATAGCGCCCAAAACGACGTCGTTTTGGGTATTAGGGGGATTAGAGGGGGCATTTTTAGGGAGACACATCATTTCTCATTATTGTTATGATGTTAAATAAATGAAAAATGATTTGGTGCCCGAATGAGCCCCGCCCCGAATGCCCCGAGCGAGAGAGAGAGAGAGAGAGAGAGAGGGAGAGAAAGAGGTCGCCGTCGTCGCCGATCGTCGTCTCCTCTGCTCGTCGCCTCTGTTGTCTCCTCGTCGGCGTCTCCTCTGCTCGTCGCCTCTGCCATTTTCGACGATCGGCCCCCTGCCTCGCCTCCAACCCATTTTTTAGGCCCCCTCCAATCCTCCTCCTCTCCCTCCCCCTCGCCCTCCTCCTCCTTCTCCTCCTCCCCCTCCTCCTCCTCTTCCTCCGTCTTCGTCGTCCTGCTTTCTACTGAAAAAAAAAAAATTAAAATTAAAACCACGAAACGACGTCGTTTCATGGTTTCGGGGCATTAGGGGCACCCGGATTCGGGCTCTCAATCAGTTCTCTAAATATATTATTGAATTTTTTTATATGGTATGATTTGTGTGGGTCTCACATTTATATAAGAGGTTTGGTAAAAAAATTTAATAATTCATTTAAAATTTATAACATTTTCCATAAATATAAGATTGTAATGTGACAAAGCTAAATTTTTTGGAAAAATGTTTGATATTCTCATTTTTGGTGACCTATATAATTCTTAGCCTCCGTTTGGCAACACAGTTTGGGACTAAAATAGTCACTACAGTCCAAAATTGGCTAATTTAGCCACTAAACGACAAACACTACTTCAGAGGCATAACTTACATACATGGCAGGGTGAAAATACCAAACTACTCCTCATTCAATGTTGACACCAGTACAGCCTCTAAACCACCCCTTACCTGGTGCTGCCATCACTCAGATGAGCCAACAAAACGTAACCGCTCGAAACCCCTTCCACCGCCACCACACTCGCTGCAGACCGCCGGTGACGAGGGCTCCGGTACTCCACAAACACGCAAACCATATGAAGAACGCATTGAAGAGAGTATCCAACAATCCACAGCCTCAGCGGCATCGACGGCGACTCGTTCCGGCTGAGAACCAGGACTGCCACCATGACGGCGACGAACATGAAGTTCCATATCATGTCGAGAACCACCACCGGCTTCGAAAACGCCCAATCGCTCTGGCGCTTCTCTAGCTACTTCGTCGCGGTCTCTCTCACGAGCATTGACGGTTCTCTCATCATCCGCCGGCTGCTGGCTCGCCGAATGAACCGCGCCGCCTCGCTCAAGCTCTGTCGTTGGAGATAGCAACGGCCGATCGCTAAAAGTTAATTTTTAGTTTTTTTGTTTTAATTTTTAAAAGAATGTGTAAAAAATATAAAAGATAATTGTTGACACTAAAAAATAAAATATAAAAGAATGACCAAAATATGGCTCATCCAAAAAAATAAATAAATTAACACATAAAACATAAATTAGCATTTGCCACGTAATTTACAAATAAATAAAACACATGAAAACCCATTTTTGAAATATAAAAAAAATTAATGTGTACAAATAAAAAAATGACAAAAACGTAAATTAAAAAAAAAATAAAGACAAAAATACGCCTAATTCAAAAACATTTTAAAAAAAAACATAAAAACATAAATTACAATTCGCCACGTAATTTACAAATAAATAAAACACATGAAAACTCATTTTTGAAAAATAAAAAAAAGTTATTGTATACCAATAAAAATAAATGAGGGAAAAAACGTAAATTAAAAAACAAGAACTAATTAATGTATAAAAAAACCAAAATGACAAAAACATAAAATTCTTAAAAAAAAATCAAAATCCGCCAAATCCAAACCCAAAATAAAAAAAAAAATTAAAATAAATAAAATAAATCCAAATTCGATCCAAACAGAGGCTGACGTGGAGGATCACTTTCATTGCCTCACAGGTAAAAGTTAAACATGAAGGGCAGTTTGGTAATTTATTAGGAAGACATCTCACCAAAAAGTCAAAAAAGCCAAAAAGCTCTTCCCAAACCAGGCTTTTTAGCCCCAGGCTAAAATAGCCAAAAAAGTCAAAAAGCCAACCCACTTCTCAAACGGAGGCTAATTGATTTATGACCATTCATTTATTTTTTCCCCTCTCTCTCTCCTTCCATCTCTGTCTCTCAAATGCGGTGAGGGTGTGGGGGTTGTGGGGTCTAGAGCATAGTCAAATTTTTTATCAACAATGATTGAGATCTTTTTTTTTTTTTTTTTTGAAAACCTCCACAATTCACTTTAGATCTCAATCATTGATATTGTGAGCCCTACACATACATGAGTAGGTCTACACGTATATCAATAGTTAAAAACCCAAAGAAATTGTGGAGGTTTCCAAAAATAAAAAAAGAATCCCAAGCATTTTTCATTTTTTATTTACACAATTTAACGTAGGGTTTACTTGTACATTCATTTTGTAATTATTTTTTGCATTCTTTATTTTTGAGTAAATTACAGTAACACTATCAGATATTCTAGTTTAATATAAATCATCTCTCATATTTGAAAAATTACACTTATTTCTTTGTTAGATTAAAATGACACATTTATCCATTGGCCTTTGTACATATAAAACAATAAAATAATACAGATATTTTATTCATATTATTTCAAGAGAAATAATAATCATATTTTTTTGATTTAATGCTTTTTTATTGAGAATATATTTATAATTTACCCTGAAATAAATACACAGAGACACCTTTTTAATATCCATATTATCCTCTAGGATTTTGATAATTGCAATATTACATAACCAAATTTTTAATCAAAAAACTTATTTAAAAATTTTAGGACAAATTACAACAATAGTCTCTGTACTTTGGTCCCTATAATTTCAATTGGCTTAATTTTGATCCTGAATTTATGATTTTGTCTCAATTTAATTCCATTTTTACAATTCTTAATTTTTTTTATGACAAATACACACATAAATGTTATGTATTATATTTTTAAGGGTAAAATTATAAACTTACTCAATTTAGTTAGTTAATCTTAACCACCATGTTATCAATTGAACCAAATTGAAATAAAATCTAAAATTAAGGATAAAAATTGAACAAATTGAAAGTATAAGGACCAAAATAACATCTTAACCAATTTAGTGATAATTTTTTTTAAAAAAAACACTAACCATATTATTAATTAGACCAAAGTGAAACAAAATCTAAAATTAAGGGTAAAAATTGAGTCAATTAAAAGTATATGAACCAAAATGACATAAGAGGCAAAATATAAGAACTATCAATGTAATTTGCTCAAAATTTTAATATGAGTTCTAAATTTATTCTTACTATAAGCCATACCATACAAAAAAAATGAATGGGGATCGCACATTAACTTTTGAAATAAAATTGTGAACATAAATCATGAGTCTTTAGCTTTTTTTTATTGTGATACAACATGCTATTATAATCAAAATTTTAAATCAAATCATCATTATATAATGACGGTTTTAAATTTGAATTTAAACTAATATTTAATGTGAGGTCTAAATTTATTCTCTAGTATAAGTTTTATCATATACAAATTAAATTGGGATCGCATATTAACTTTTGAAATGAAATAAAATTTTGAACGTAACTTATGAGTGTTCAATTTTTCTGTCTTGATAAATCATGCTATTATAATCAAAATTTCAAATTAACTCATCATTATATAATAACGATTTTGAATTTAAATTCAAAATAAAAATTTAAAGTGAGGTCTAAATTTATTTTTAGTATAAGTTTTACCATATAAAAATTGAATTGGGATTGCACAATAACTTTTGAAATAAAATTCTGAACATAAATTATGAGTGTTTAGCTTTTTTGTTTTGATAAATCATGCCATTATAATCAAAATTTCAAATCAACTCATCATTGTATAATGACGGTTTTGAATTTGAATTTAAAATAAGAACTTTTAGATTTAAAAAAAATTATTTCACAAAAAATATGGATTATATTTTTCTTTTGTATGGGGTTAATATGCATTTTTAAGATTGTTCTTGAGTCAATCTGGATCGGACATAAGGGTGTGTACAGATTGGGTTTAGACCAAGCTTGCACAGAGTCGAAGTCCAACGCAGCCCAAACATTGAGCCCATGAAGTTATATCTTACTCAGCCCAAAAATTCAATTCGCAAGCTTTCCCTCTTGCTCCATATATATGGGCTATATTAGTAAATAAATTTAAAAAAAAACACAATTATTCATACATTACTCAAATAAAATGTTTGTGTGCATAGAAAGAATCAGACACATAATGTAAACCAATTTCAGATGGAGTGGTATCGAAATATTTTATATGTTTTCATACATTATGTACAAACATTATAAACTTTTTTTTATCTCTAAGGGTATTTATTAACAAAACCCATTATGATTAAATATATTAAAATTTGCTTAAAATATGAATTATTCCAGTGATTTAGAAAATTAAAAATACTTACTTGTTAGAATTTGTTATTTAACATAATTAATTAAAAAATAAAATTCTTAACTGCTCTTTATACAATGATAAAATTACATGAGTTATTAATTACAACAAATTTCTGACATCATTAAAAATTATTAATTGACCTGATAATTTATTAATAGAAAAGGGCCATTTGTAATAAATTAGAAATTTCAAAGGGTGTGATGTAATTTTCAGAATCATATGGGACAAATCGTATTTCAATCAATTTCAAGAGATCCATTTGTATTTTATCTTAAAATAAATAAGAAAAATGTTTCAAATACCTAATTTATTACTCCTAATGATGTGTGTGACAAAGGTTAAATTTTGATTTGTCAAATATTTCATCACGTGGGTCTAATTTCAATGCCACATCATTAGAGGTGATAAATTAGGAAATGTGGCATTGTTGAATAAATAAATAAATAAATAAAAGAAAAATACTTGAGATACCTAATTTATCATATTTAAAAATCATTCCTAATAATGTATCTGGCAAATAGCAAATTTTACTTTATCAAATATTCTATTATGTGAAATGTAACTTTAATTTCACATTATTAACGATGATTTAAGAGTAATAAATTAAGAAGGTAGCATTGTTGTAAATAAAATGCGATTATTTAGCATAAAACCCGGATAACTTTCATAGCAACGGGAAAGGATATTGTATGACCTTTTAGTAGGGGTGCAACTCGGGCGGATTTGCTCGGGTTGGAGGGTTAGCCAGGCCTAGCCCGAATTGTGTTTGGCAGTGCTCAAGCCCGACCATCAACCCAAGCTTAGCTACCCAAGCTCGGACCGAGTTTCATAATCTGAACTCGGGTTAGCTTGAATTGACTAAATTTCACAAGAGATATGATGATATTATAACAAAAAGCCATTTTTTTAATCCTTTCATATTGATAGGAAAATTTAGGGAAAAAAAAAAACTTAAGTTAAACATAATTTGTATATGTTAATCATACTGTTTAATTTTGATGATGTCTAAAATATTATTTGAAAATTTTGAATTTTAATATACGTATTCTATATTATTTGACACAAAATATTATCTATTTAAAATATAAGTTGTATGATATATTTGTTATAAATTTTATTTAAATGGAAATATTTTGAAAATATTACTATTCATGATTTTGAAAAAAAATTATGCTGATCACTATTCACTTTTTGACAAATTTAAAATTGATTAGTTGTATTATTTTGACACAATCGATTAATTGGTTGGCTGGTCACTATTCACTTTTTGACAAAATTAAAATTAATTAGTTGTATCTTTTTGACAAATGTGATTTTAGTGAGTTGTCATCTTTTGACAAATTAATATACTCACATGAGATGATTAGTTATTTTTATTTGAGTGTATTTATAATCTCTTCAACAATTATAAAATTTTTAGAAGGGATATATATATTTGATATAGTATAAAAAGAAATGGTTGCAAAATTGCAGCATATTCACATGTTGAAATTTGAAATTGAAATGTTGTAGCTACATCTTTATATAAATTAATGTGGACTTTGCAGAAATTTTTTTTACCTCATTTCTTTATATATATTAGTCAAAACCCACATGTTTGTGAGTTTTTGTTCAACTTTCAGCCACAATGTTTGACAAAAGGAAAGGGTGCCTCATAATGAAAAGTTGAAAACAAATAGATGCCTCATGATTTGTCAGAGGAGCGTCTGTCTCTCCAACGGGTATATTTTTGGGCATAAATAGAAGTGTTTTGTGTGAAGAAAAATCAAGAACTTGAAGAGAAAAAATTTATGTGTGCTCCAAAATTTTGAGTATATTGTATTCTGCGCTTTCAATTTCAAATCTAAGTGTAATTTTTGTTCTTACACTTTCATATCTACTCTTTGTGAGAGAATTATTGTAAAAGAGGGTTTAAGTACCACTGATTATTATTCATTATTTTTGTGAGAGATTTTTGTAAGGGTGAGACATTTATTGTTGAGTGAGGTTCAATAGATAAGAATAAGTCCTGTGCAAAATCTATAAGCTTGGTAAAGACTTGGTGGTGTATTAATTTATTTTGATAATAAAGAAATTCTCAAAGAAGTTCCTTAGGAAGTGAATGTAGGCCTGGCGTGCCGAACCACTATAAATCTCAGTGTTTGATTTTCTCTCCCTGTCTCTCGTAATTTTTTATTTTGATAATTATTATTCTGTTTTTTATTTGTTAAAATTCTGACTATTGTGTTTATAAATTTTAATATTGTAATTTTTTTTTAAATAACCCAATTCACCCCCCGTCTTGGGTTGCCTAACTGGGATAACAATTGGTATCAGAGCCTAGGCTCTAGTTTGTGTGACTTAACCGTCTTGGAGTAGATCATGGCAACCCCTAGTTATTCCTTACCTGAGGGACAAGCATCCAATAGGCCACCACTGTTTAGCGACACAAATTTTAGCTATTGGAAACTAGAATGACCATACATGTTCAATCTAATGATTATGAATGTTGGAAAACTATTTGCAATGGTCCAAAAATTCCTACCAAAACTATAGATGGCCTTAAGGTACCAAAACCTGAAGATGAGTGAAATAAATCAGATACTAGAATGGCCCAAATTAATGTCAAAGCCACAAACATGTTGTATTGCGCCCTAGATGCCAACGAATTTAATAGAATTTCCACATGTAAAACCGCAAAAGAAATTTGGGATAAGCTTATGGTGACTTATGAGGGAATCGAACAAGTTAAAAAATCTAGAGTCAGTTTGCTAGTCTATAATTATGAACTCTTTAAAATGAAGCCTGATGAAACTATTCTTCAAATGTTTATTCACTTTACTGATATTATTAATGGTTTAACTTCTCTTGATAAAATATATACTAATACTGAAATTGTAAGAAAAGTGCTTAGGTCGTTGCCAAAAAGTTGGAAGACAAAAGTCATTGCCATTACTGAAGCCAAGGATTTATCAAGGCTAAGTCTAAATAAGTTAATGAGATCTCTCTTAACTCATGAGCTCATAATGCAAGAAGGAAAAGAAGAGGAGGGCAACATCAAGAAGAAATGAATAGCCTTCAAATCCACCTCAAAACATCAAGAGGATAAGGAAGATGATTCGGATGATAAGGAGGAAATGGCATTCATCACTAGAAAGTTCAAAAGGTTTGTGAAAAAGAAACAAGGTGTGCGAAAATTTTTCAGAAAAGATTTCAACAATAGGGATTTTCAAAGGGGAGAAAAGCACAAAAAATCTGAAGTTACCTGCTATGAATGCAACAAACCTGGACACTACAAATCAGAATGTCCGGAACTTAAGAAACAATTCAAGAAAGACAAGAAGAAAGCCATGATTACAGCATGGGAAAAAGATAGTGATGAAAGTGATTCAGAAATCGAAGTTTGCAAAAATGAGGTTGCTAACCTATACTTAATGACTTTTGATGAATTACACTTAGCTTTTGATAAATTACATGCTGAATTTATGAAACTTAGTTTGAAAAGTAACTGTAAAAAAAAAGTAATTTCAAGTTTATCAAAAGAAAATGAATCCTTAACTTCCAAGATAAATACTTTAAAAAATGAAGCCATGAAAATGAAAAAGGAAAAATGAGATTTTAACTCGAAAAGAGTTTTCAAAGTCTTTAAAAAAGGTGCAAATTGTTTTGAAAGAAAATATTGAAGACTTGAAAAATACTCTTTCAAAATTCACTCAAGGTAGAGAGACTTTAGATAAAATTCTTAAAAATCAAAATCGTACTTTTGATAGAGTCGGAATTGGATATAAACCTTTTTCAAAAGTAAAAACTACCAAAAATGGTTTTGTGCATGCATCTTCTAGTCACTCTCATCTCACATTTCATTTTTGTGGTACAAAATGTCATATTTCACCTTCATGTCCTGTTAAAAGAAATCTTTTTGCTAAAATAAAAAAGATGTGGGTCCCTAAAGACATTTCAAGAGTGTCAAATTCTAACTTTTATGGACCTAAGAAAATATGGGTACCAATCGAAAAATCAAATTTTTGTAGGTATGTTTCAAGACAAAATCCAGTAATGATAGATGGTATCTCGACAGTGCATGTTCGAGGCACATGACTGGAAATAAAGTTATGTTCGCCACACTCCAACCAAAGGATGGCGGATATGTGACTTTCGGCGACAATAACAAGGGTGTAGGAAGTATTGGTAAAAATCATTCTCTTATTATTGAAAATGTTTTACTTGTTGAAAGTTTAAAACATAACTTGCTTAGCATTAGTCAATTATGGGATAAAGGGTATAGAGTTATTTTTGAGAAAATACATTGCACTATTGAGAACACCCTAGAAAACAAAACATTATTTGTAAGTTATAGACATGAGAATATATATGTGTTTGATTTGCATAATTTGTCTTTTCATTTTAATATTAAATGCTTATCTGCTATAAATGATAATAATTGGCTTTGGCATTGAAGATTAGGACATGCTCATTTTGATTTAATTTCCAAGTTTTCAAAAAATGAATTAGTCATTGGTTTACCAAAAATTATTTTTGAAAAAGACAAACTTTGCGATGCATGTTAATTTGGAAAACAAACTAGAATTTCTTTTAAATTCAAAAATATCATTTCAGGTACTAAACCGCTTCAACTCTTGCATATTGTTTTATTTGGACCATCTAGAACATTAAGTTTAGGAGAAAAATCATATGCTCTTGTTTGTGTTGATGATTATACTATATATATATGGGTATTATTTTTAACACACAAAAATGAAAATTTTTATAATTTCTCAAGACTTTGTAAAAGAATTCAAAATGAAAAAAATCTTAATATTTGTAGTATTAGAAGTGATAATGGTAAAGAATTTGAAAATGATGATTTTATTATGTTTTGTGATGAGTTTGGAATTAATCATAATTTTTCTGCCCCTAGAACTCCTCAACAAAATAGTGTAGTTGAAAGAAAAAATAGAACTCTTGAAGAAATGGCCCGTACTATGCTGTGTAAAAATAATTTGCCTAAATATTTTTGGGCGGAAGCTGTTAACATTGCATGCTATGTTGTAAACCGATTTATGATTAGACCTATTCTTAAGAAAACACCTTATGAAATTTGAAAAAGTAGAAAACCTAATATTAGTCACTTGCGTGCATTTGGTTATAAATGCTTTGTATTGAATAACAATAAAAAATAACTTAGGAAAATTTGATGCTAAATCGGATGAAACTATATTTCTTGGTTATTCAATTTCCAGTAAAGCTTATAGAGTATTCAATAAAAGAACTCTACTTGTTGAAGAATCTGTGCATGTTGTTTTTAATGAATCTAACAACATTATTTCCAAGAATCTTGTAAATAACGATATTGTAGAAAATCAACCAAGCATGGAGAGCATTTACATAAAAGAAAATGAAGAAAATCCATTACGCAAACATGAAGAAGAAATGACAATGAAGAAACTTCAAGAAATATATGCTCTTCTAGAAAATAACTCAAATTTACCAAAAGAATGAAAGTATGCTCATGGTCACCCCAAAGACCTCATCATAGGTGATGCGGTGAAAGGTATCATAGGTGATGCGGTGAAAGGTATAAAAACTCGTTTCTCTATTAAAAATGTTTGTGGTAACTTAGTGTTTGTTTCACAAATTGAACCAAAATCGTTTTTAGAAGTTGAAAATGATGAAAACTAGATTTTAGCAATGCAAGAAGAATTAAATCAATTTGAAATGAATGAAGTTTGGTTTTTAACTTCTCGACCTAAGGATCATCCCGTTATTGGTACAAAATGAGTTTTTCGAAATAAAATGGATGAATCCGGAGTTGTTACTAAAAATAAAGCTAGATTAGTAGCTCAATGTTATAATCAATAAGAGGGTATTAATTACTTTTGCACCAGTTGCTAGACTTGAAGCCATTAGAATGTTACTTGCTTTTGCATGTTTTAAAAATTTTAAATTATATCAAATGGATATTAAAAGTACTTTTTTAAATGAGTATATTTAGGAGGAAGTTTATGTTAAACAACCTTCCGGTTTTGAAAATCATAAATACCCGGATCATATTTTCAAACTTTCAAAAGTCTTATACGGCTTAAAACAAGCTCCTAAAGCTTGGTATGAAAGATTGAGTAATTTTCTACTTAACAAAGGTTTTTTTAGAGAAAAAATTAATACAACGCTTTTTATAAAAATCAAAAAGGAAGATATGCTAATTGTTCAAATTTATGTTAATGATATCATTTTTGGTGCTAGTAATGAAAATTTGTGCAAAGAGTTTGCTAAAGATATGTAAGGTGAATTTTAAATGAGTATGATGAGGGAGTTAAATTACTTCCTTGGTCTACAAATTAAACAAACTAATGATGTGATCCATTTAAATCAAACGAAATATATTGAGGATCCACTCTAAAGGTTTGAAATCGAATCATCAAAGCTTGTAGCAATTCCAATGAGCACATCAATAAAAATCGACAAAGATGAGTAAGGTAAACTTGTAGATGAAAAGAAATATCGAGGTATGATTGGTTCCCTACTCTATCTTACTGCAAGTAAACTCGATATAATGTTTAGTGTTTGTATGTGTGCACGTTTTCAATCCACACCGAAAGAGTCACACATCACCGCAATCAAATGTATTTTCAGATATCTTGTTGGCACTCCAAATTTGGGATTATAGTATCCTAAGGAAACCACCTTTGAATTTTTTGGTTACTTAGATGCTGACTTTGCAGGATGTAGACTTGACCGAAAAAGCACTAGTGGCACTTGTCATTTTCTTGGACACTCACTCACTTCTTGGTTTTGCAAAAAATAAAACCCAGTGGCTTTGTCAACTGCTGAAGCAGAATATATTGTCGCCGCTGGGTGTTGTGCACAATTGCTTTGGATGAAACAACAACTTTAAGATTTTGGACTTTACTATGATCATATTCCTATAAATGTGACAACACAAGTGCCATTAACTTTTCAAAAAATCCTATTCAGCACTCACGCACTAAACACATTGAAATAAGGTATCATTTTCTAAGAGATCATGTACTCAAAGGTGACATTGAACTCAAATTTGTGCCTACAAATCGTCAATTAGCTGGCATATTTACTGAGCCTCTAAATGAAAAACAATTTTGTTATATTAGAACTGAACTTGGTATGATGAATACTCCAATATAATATTTATATTAAAAATAATTTTTTATAAATAAATAATAAATAATTAAATAAAATAATTCTAATAATAATTATTATTATTATAAATAATAATAATAATAATGATAAAAATAAAAATAAATTATATACATATATATTTTCTCTCTCTCTCTCTCTCTCTCTCTCTCTCTCACCCACACTGTTTCTATCTCTCACCCGCTCTCTCCATCAATCTGTGTTTTCTCTTTCTCTCGCTCTCTCACTCTCCCTTTCTTCTGCTCATCCTCAACAAACACCATCTTCATCACTACCATTATCCACTCAAATTCCTCACCGACTTACCAAGATCCCTCACGGCTCTACTTCCATCTCCGATCTTCAACATCATTTCCGATTCATCATAATCAATTACCGATCCGACAAGACCAGTTACTGATCCACCAAGATCCATTACCGATCTACAAAAATTCGTCACTGATCTACATGATCTTCTCCATTCCTTCCGATCCTCAAGGTCATCACCGATCAACATGTTAAAATTCTTTTTGCACTGTGTTATATTTTTTTTTCTTGTTTTATGTGCTCCAAACTCTCTTAGATTTAATAATGATTGCTTCTACCTTGTCTGAAAAATTTGTTTTTATTTTTATTTTATCTTTTTATGCTAGTACACTTGGTGTAGTTGTTTATGGTCTGATCTTAATGGCCCTTGGTATTATAGATTGGTAATTTATTTTTTCCAATTTTCGTAATTTTTAGTGCATTAATTTAGGGAGAGACTCATGTTATGTAATATTTTGAGATTAATTATTAAAAAAAATAAAATAAAAATAAATTAATTAAAAAAATAAAAAAACAAAAATTGAAGGCATTTGTCTATTCTGTACATAATTTTAGGGGGATTATATATCATTTTTTTTACTCCACCCATTTTTTTTTCAAAGATAGAATTTAAAACAAAAAAAGAAAAAAAAAATGGAGAGATGTTTGAAATTTTATTTCAGAATGAGAAAATATTACTCGATTACATATAAGTTTTTAGAAGGCTTCACAGATTTTTTTCGTTTCAATTCTCTCAACAACTTTTCATGAGCCTCCTTTATATGCCTCTCTCTATTTTCGACTTCTGTGAGTCTTGGCATTACAACCGTTGCATAATATTGCAACGCATTCTCCAACTGTGCATTTTTCCTTTCTAGCTCTCTCTTCTCTTTACGAATATTAGCCAGTTGTTGTTTTACCAAACACACCTTATTTCTCCATTGCTGATTTTCTTGTATTCTTTCTTGTAATCGTTGAGACATATTGGAAACTGTAGTCATTGCCTGTGTACTCAGAGCCAAAGTGTTATTAATAGCATCGATATCATTTTGATTACCAATAACATTAGAACCTTCATTTACAAGACTAGCGTATGCCTGCACCACTGGTAACCTCTCATGCGCCTACATTATAGGCATCTCATGCATGTTCGAACTATTGATGGCTAAGGTAAGGAATGACATACTTACATAAGAAGGTAACACAAATCTTTCTCTCCAACACTTGGTAATTTCGTATCTTTGCCTATCATCCTTGTCATTTTTTATAGACTCCATCGATCCAATACTCGATGCATATTTGCTCAAATCTTTTGTTTGTCAACATTTTGTACGCCAGAGATGCTCCAAAATCTCCACAATGATCTCGACAAGACCTAAGGACCATTATTATATTTTTGGCATCTCAAATTATTTTATCAAATGTGTTTGTTTCCTATCTCCATATTTTATTTTGATAATGTCAAAGGGGGAGAAAAAAATATGATTTTAAAAATTATATGTTGCAGAGTTATCAAATATTTTGTTGATTTTATTTTGTTTCAAATCAATATAAATATTGTCATCATCAAAAAGGGGGAGATTGTTAATCATACTGTTTAATTTTGATGATGTCTAAAATATTATTTGAAAATTTTGAATTTTAATATACGTATTCTATATTATTTGATACAAAATATTATCTATTTAAAATATAAGTTGCATGATATATTTGTTATAAATTTTATTTAAATGGAAATATTTTGAAAATATTACTATTCATGATTTTGAAAAAAAATTCGTCTGATCATATTCACTTTTTGACAAATTTAAAATTGATTAGTTGTATTATTTTGACACAATTGATTAATTGGTTGGCTAGTCACTAGTCACTTTTTGACAAGATTAAAATTGATTAGTTGTTTCTTTTTGACAAATGCAATTTTAGTGAGTTGTCATCTTTTGACAAATTTAATATATTCACATGAGATGATTAGTTATTTTTATTTGAGTGTATTTATAATCTCTTTAACAATTACAAAACTTTTAGAAGGGATATATATATATATATATATGATATAAAAAGAAATGGTTGCAAAATTGCAACATATGCACATGTTGAAATTTGAAATTGAAATGTTGTAGCTACATCTTTATATAAATTAATGTGAACTTTGCAGGAATTTTTTTTTTGTAACCTCATTTCTTTATATATATTAGTCAAAACCCACACGTTTGTGAGTTTTTATTCAACTTTCAGCCACAATGTTTGACAAAAGGAAAGGGTGCCTCATGATAAAAAGTTGAAAACAAATAGATGCCTCATGATTTGGCAGAGAAGCGTCTGCCTCTCCAACGGGTATATTTTTGGGTATAAATAGAAGTGTTTTGTATGAAGAAAAATCAAGAACTTGAAGATAAAAAATTTATGTATGCTCCAAAATTTTGAGTATATTGTATTCTGCTATTTCACTTTCAGATCTAAGCGTAGTTTTTGTTCTTACACTTTCATATCTACTCTTTGTGAGAGAATTATTGTAAAAGAGGGTTTAAGTACCACTGATTATTATTCATTATTTTTGTGAGAAATTTTTGTAAGGGTGAGGCATTTATTGTTGAGTGAGGCTCAATAGATAAAAATAAGTCCTGTGCAAAATCCACAAACTTGATGAAGACTTAGTGGTGTATTAATTCATTTTGATAGTAAAGAAATTCTCAAGGAGGTTCCTTGGGGAGTGGACGTAGGCTTGGCGTGCCGAACCACTATAAATCTCAATGTTTGATTTTCTCTTCCTATCTCTCTTAATTTTTTATTTTGATAATTATTATTTTGTTTTTTATATTTGTTAAAATTCTGAATATTGTGTTTATAAATTTAAATTTTGTAAATTTTTTTTAAATAACCCAATTCACCCCCTTCTTGGGTTGCCTACCTGGGATAACAGTATAGATGCATACTCTGATTAAGTATTGACCACCACAATCGAATAAGTAGTTAATTTCATCATTATTCGAACTTCTGCAAATGTAGCAGCAGAATGCATCCAAATTTGAAATAGAGGACTAGCAATGGTGCATTTCAGTGGATCTGAACCATAACCCAAAATGATCAACATCTTCATGATTAAACTATTGCAATTCATGGATGAAGGCTATGATTGTAATGCCCCAACTTCCGAACCGTTAATAAATCAATTCAGTCTCAAATTTAAACTTCTAACTAACTAATAACATCAAAAGAATACAAATTTATCTCTAAAATAATTACACAAATGTATCCAAAATATATCTTATACAAATCTCCAAAATAGTAATAATAATAACATATAGTGGTTACCCCAAAATATCCAACTCTAATAATCTCTTTAGAACTTCAAATCCAATCTCTACTAAATTGCTCTGCACCTGAAAAATAAATTAATTTGGGAAGTATACAATACAACAGAAATAACAAAGCTCAGACAAATAATAAATTCATAGGGATTCAATAATTACACAAATGATTCAATTTGAGATACCAAGCAATTTACCAAATTGTACAAACAAGTCAACTCGACATATGATAATTTATCCAAGACTAAATACCCAGTCCTACTTAGTACATGATCAGTGACCGGCCTCACCCCCCTCACCCAAGTACAACTGTTTATCCAGGCTATTGGTACAGAGCATATTGGCAAAGTTCACTCGATCCATGTACGGAGTATTTCCACGTCATTTAGCCAAACAAATCAACATTTCCAACACAGAATAACACACAAAGTTCATCAAATGACTAGAGTAATCAAACGAATCAACAACGAATAATTCCACAAAATTTATCAAATTATGAAAATCATCAAGATGAGTACAAATTGAAGGTGATCAAAATAACACTTTTGCAAAGAGATTTAAAGGAAGCATATTGTATACCACCCGAATTACCTCAAATCAATTTCTTCTGTCGCCAACACTCTAATTTTGATATTTCTCCATGGATCTCCAAAAATAACTTTGATCTTACTTTGATAAAATCTATAACTCTCATCTGCTATATCACTAAGGCGAAACAGAATTTCCAAATTCAGAACCACTTAAAGATTGAAATAAAAAGGACCATTTCAGATTTTTGTCAAGCTCGGCCTTCCTATGATTCGTAAAGAATTTTAGCTAGTTTTGAGAACATTTTTCGGAAATGGAATAGCTTTCCTAAATGTTTTGTTATTACAGAAATACTCCAGCTCTGTCTAGATTTGTTGACTGTTACAAAAATCGTATTTTCTCACAAACCGCTCACTCTTTTCTAATGAAACCATTTTTCCTTGAAATCTAACTCTTAAGGAAGATTTTGATGTAAAACTAAGGTCCATAAGATTTTTCTACATTTTTCTAGAATTTTTGAAAGTTGGCTGTAAAACAGATTTTTCTGGTACAGTTCTTGAAATAAGAAAGTTGGTAAGGAAAGAGGTCAACTAAGGGAAATTTTCCACTTCTCTTGTGATGAAAACATGCTAAATAATATATATTAAACTCAGAAATTTAAGATGATGGTGTGCCTTTGGAAATTGCGTAAGGATCCTCTAGAGTAAATCCCTGCAGTGATCTCCTAAAGTGTTTAATCCAACGGTTGAAAATAAAGCTCACCAAAACGACGTCGTTTTGGTGAGTAGTTTGAAAAAAAAAAAAAAAAAAAAAATTCAGTCAATTCAAAATTCCCTCCATATGGCTCAACTATACCAGACGACGGGAAAAAGAAAACAAAGAACGAGAGAGCGAAGAAGAGATAGAGAGGCCGCTACTCCTTGCATCCCGTCGCCCTGCCATAGCTGTCGCCCCGCTGTCGCCACTGTCCTACCGCCGCCGACCCCCTGCTCTAACCGATTGAAGAAAATATAGGTATTTAGAACATACAATCCCTGTGATTATATATATATACATTATACAGTGAGAATTTGATTATTACATGGAGAATTTGATTATAGAACAATCCCTGTGATAATATATATATATACATTATACATTATATATATACGCAGTAGTTTAGATATATATATATATATATAGATTTAGAACAATCCCTGGAGAATTTGATTATTTAGAACAAGTATTCATTGTGATTATATATATGTATATATTATATAGATTTATAGATAGTTTAGGTATTTCCTGGATGAAATGAAAAATAATCCTTTTTTTTTTTTTTGTATGGGTCTATTAAGTAGTTAAATTCAAAATTTCAATCAACATATGTTTAGAACAGGTTTAGAACAACCTGTGGTATGTACATAGAGAATTTGATTATTACACAAGTTCTGAACAGGTTTTTTTTTGTTTAGAACAGGTATTCATTGTGATTATATAGATATATTATATAGATTTATAGATAGTTTAGGTGTTTCCTAGATAAAATGAAAAATAATCCTCTTTTTTTTTTTTCTTTTTTTTTTTTCTATTTTTGGTATGGGTCTATTAAGTAGTTAAATTCAAAATTTTAGTCAACATATGTTTAGAACAGGTTTTCAAAATTTTAGTCTACATATGTTTAGAACATGTTTTTTTATTATTGCACTTAGCATGCCTTGATTATCTTATTTTTTTATTATTACATATGTTTAGAACAGGTTTTTTTATTATTGCACTTAGCATGCTTGATTATTTTTTATTACATATGTTTAGAACAAGTTTTTTTTTTATTATTGCACTTGGCATTTAGTTCTTGTTTTATTATTGCACTTGGCATTTGGTTCTTGTTAATTTCTTTTTTTTTTTGTTTGCCTTGATTATCTAATTTCTGTTATTCCTTGATTATCTTATTCAGTTTGTATTATTTTGCAAATATAATTTATAGTTTTTATGCTAATATTGAGCACTTATTTATTTTTTAAGTGACTTGGCACATTGATATGGAACCTAACAATGTTGAGAATGACGGGGGTGATTGTGATTGAAAGCCTAGAGTTCGCATGACATTTGATACAGAACAAGAAGCATATGATTTCTATAATGCTTATAGAGGAATGTTGGGCTTTAGTATTAGAAGGGGTTATGTAAACAAAAGCAAAGAATGGCAAATCACTTCAAGGCAATTTGTTTATAATAAGGAGGGATTTCGGGTTGTCGACAAGCGAGATCTATTAACAAAAAATCCTAGGCAGGAAGTGAGGACTGGTTGTCAAGCCCGACTTGTCATTAAGTGGGATAGGAATATTCAGAAATTTTTTGTTAGTGATTTTGTTGAACAACATAATCATATCTTTGTACCAGCAAAATGTATACATATGTTACCATCCCAAAGGAAGATATCTACATCATAGGCAACCGAAATAGATTTAGCCAAAAAATTTGGAATCCGTCTTAATGCTGCATTTGAGCTCATGGGTAATGAAGTTGGTGGAAGGAAGTTGCTTGGGTTCGCAAAACTGGATCAAAAAAATTATTTGAGAATGAAGAGGAAAAACAGTTTAGCATATGGGGAGGCAGGTAGCATTTGCAATATTTTCTTGACAAATCATTGGAGAATCCATCTTTTTTTCACTCTATCCAATTAGATAACGAGGAGCAGATTACAAACATATTTTGGGCCGATGCTCAGATGATCATGGATTATGGACAGATTACAAACAAATCATTGATGTAATATTATTTTCTTTTTTTTTTAGGTACTATATGGTCGTGGTTGTGGTCGTGGTCATGGTCGTTGGGCGTGGTCGTGGGCGTGGTCGTGTGGATCATACGTCAATATCTTAGCGTTGATTTGTTTTATTGGATATGTAATATGAAAACCTTTCATGAGATGTTGTTGAAATTTTTCTGAATTTTTTGTTCAAATGTTGCTGAAACTGTTGCTCAAAATTTGTTGAAACTTTGCTTGAAATGTTGCTGAAATTTGGGTTCAATGTTACTAAATAATGCTGAAATGTTACTGAAAATGTGATGAAATGTTGCTCAATTTTTGTGGAAATTTTTGTTCAAATGTTGCTGAAACTGTTGCTCAAAATTTGCTGAAACTTTGCTTGAAATGTTGCTGAAATAATGCTGAAAATTTGATGAAATGTTGCTGAAAATTTGATAAAATTTTTGTTAAAATGTTGCTGAAACTGTTGCTCAAAATTTGCTAAAACTTTGCTTGAAATGTTGCTGAAATTTGGGTTCAACTGTTGCTGAAATAATGTTGATAATGTTGCTGAATGTTGCTGGAATTTTGCAATTTTTTTTTCATGAAATTTTGGTTCAAATGTTGCTGGAATTTTTGTTGACATGTTGCTTTGAAATGTTGCTCAAATGGTGCTGATTGGCAAACAAAGCAACCAAAGCAACCATTCTTTCAAACAAAGCAACCATTCTTTGTTGACAAACAAAGCAAAGGCATGACCTGTTGACAAACAAAGCAAAGGGTTGATACAAAGGCATGACCTGTTGACAAACAAAGCAAAGGCATGACCTGTGCATTTCAATCAACATTACAACAATCAACATTAATACTTAATATTTAGTCCACAATCAACATTACACTTAATATTTACACAATCAACATTACAACAACATTACACAATCTTATACTTCAAGTCAACACTATACTTAACATTACAACAATATTACAACAATCAACATTACACTTAACATTACAACAACATTACACAACCAACATTACCACATTGTGCATTTTAAGTCCACAATTTTACACTTAATGTTTAGTTGACAAAAGAAGTCCAAATCCAAACTTAATTTACACTTAATATTTAAATAAGAAAAGAAGAAGTCCAAATCCTATTAATACTATTATAATGGCGTAGTGCAACTTTTCCCGAAGTTGTCTAATCTCTATAACCATTTGTTTCATTTCCTTTCTAAACTCTGTAACCATCTCTTTCAGCTCATCATTGGATACAATTAGTTCGTTGACTAAAGGCTTGATATTACAATTTTCGTCGCTTTCCTCCCTTACCATCTTCAACCATTCACGTTGCTTTTGTAAAGGCATCCACCACTCAAAGAAGCGGCATCCATTGGTGTTGTCGGAAGGGCAAGCAAAGTATATCATCCCTGGATTTTCCTTTGACTCTAAAATCCAGAATGCCACTCTTACCCCGCAACGACATTTTCGATTTCTAAACTGAATTTCACTAGTGTCACTCATAGATGCATTTGATGTTGACATTTTTTAACTTGAAATAACAACATATTATAAAGGTGAGATCAAATTAGCCTTCTTCACCAATGTTAATATCTAGACAAGAACAATGGAACAACAAAAAAACAACAATGAAACACCAATATCTACATTTAGTTCATCCCAAATCTTATACTTCATTTTCTTTAAAAACTAACTCATAATTTACGAGAAAATTACCCCAATATTTCTTAGAAATTAGGTGTAATAATTCCAAGACATTTTATTTTTTCTCTCATTTTTTCCCTCTTATTTTTTCATTTCAGTCCATTTGTTTCTGTTTTGTTGCAGAGGTTGTTTTGGCTTTTGTGAAATCTCTTCTTTAAATGGTAATCCAATCAATCTACATTTTTCAATAGGATCTCATTTCTTCTATTATGCTATTAATTGTATGATGTATTCTGTTTCAAGGCCTCATTCGTGCATATTGGACCCAAACTAAGAACATAAATTAAATTGTATAACAAAGAGTTTCTATATGTACAGATATATAAATTCAAGAAGGGGACTGTAATCACCACTTCTTTTATTTTAACTGTTTAATATCATAGGTACATAATTTGATTTCCTTAAAGAATTATTTCTAAACAAGGAACAATGGTTGAATATTAATATAAGGAGGTGATACAAAAGGGTGCAAAAATATATAGCATTTCTCATTCAATATTCAAGAATCTATTGCACTAAACAAAGATCAACAACCACAAAATCATGAATTTACCATTTTCTAATAGTTCAACAATAGACATTAATCAATGCCAAAGAAAACAAACTTAATTACATATATCATTCTCTTACATTCCTCTGTATTCCAAACTGAAAATGCCCATTTTATGCAAACAAGATAATCAAGATTACCATTTGCATACATAATTTTTTTTTTTTTTTTTTTTAAAAAGTGTAAACATCTGCACACCTTCCATATTTGTACAAATGAAGCTCAGAGGATGAACCACTATGATCAACCACAGAAAACTTGATTTCAACACCATCTCTCTCTCCATCACTATCTTATATACCTAAATACAAATAACTAGTTACACACAGATAAACATATATATATATATATAAGTGGAATAATATGCACACAAAATACAATTTCAAATAATTTAAACACAAAATACCATTTAATAATTTAAACTTACAATTGTTTACTGGAAGTAACTGCAAGGAGTTTCTTCAAAATACATAATTCTATCAGAGAAAGGAATTGGTTCTCACTCAGAGGTTCTGCCCAAATCTAACTCTGATTTACAATTGACTCGAATGACTAATTTATAAGCAATACAAATGGCTGTGAAGCTTGTGATTGGAAAGGAGCATGATGAGGCACATGGGTGCTGTTTGATGCTTTCGGCTGATTGACTAAAGCTGAATGCTGCTTTTGACTGTTGTTGAATTGTCTGATTGATGAATAGTGAACAGTAAATTTGACTTTTACTATTCATTGCTTTCAGTGGAGCATGTGACTAATGAAAATCTATATATATACAAAATAGCAGATTTTCTCAAAACTAAGTAGAGAGTGAAGCTATAATGCATATATATCGAATCCAATGCTGACTGATTAAGCATATAGGTCCTGTACATCCTGGAACTGGGACCCATAGGGATCATAACTGGTTAATTCTTTAGTTGAATTGGATGAGCTGGATGAACTGGACTTTTTGGCCAGTGCATAAGGCTTATCATCAGAGGGTTCATCTTTTAATTAGGCCTGGGCCTGATCCATTAGGAGACGGGCCATCTGGAGCAGTTGATCACTGGATGATTCAAGTTTAACTTTGGGCTTTGACTGGGCTGACTTAGCTTTATCTAACTTGGATGAAGCAAGCTTTAACTTAGCTGATTTGGGCTTGGAAGAACTACATGGTGGATCATTAGGGCTTCCAAGATTGACTGGAGGAAGTTGGCTTCCTTGAGTAACTAAAACAGTTGGGTTCTGCTAAGCTTTAACCATGGCAGGAGTTAGAGCATGAATATTAACTGGGAACTCAAGTTGAACTTGTTCAATAATTCAGGGAACTTTGAAGTTGTCCCACCATTTAACAAAATATTGCTGGATGACTATGTTTTTATCAATTCCATATTGCCATTTAAATATCCAAGAAACTTTGTATTTGGACATAAAAATGAGCAACCATGGAAATTGTTGTTGATGTTGACTGAGTTTGTAAACAGTAGAAAAATAGTTGACTTGTTCCATGAGGTCTAGTGGAATGATTGCAGGTGTTGCATCATGAAGAGACCACCATCTAAGGAACCATGTAGGAATAATTGATTGGAATTGGTGATCAAACTGGAAGAACTAGGAGTGACTGTATGACTCATTTTGATACAAAAGAACTTTAAACCAGGCATCCATATAATTATAATAACTATATTGGATGGAGTGACCAGGTAAATCTCGAAGGAGGTAAGGAGTACCCCATTCATCGAGAGATACAATATTGTGAATGTAAAGTGAATGGTAAACAATTTTACTAGGACAAACTTTATCATGAATTGGTTTAATAAGAATTGATTGGTGGTGAAACAGTATATCCTTATAAAAGGAAATTGTCTTATTAGGATGGAGAGGAACAAAATGCCATCCTGGAGGGAAGTATTTCTGGGTTAAATCAAGAACATCATGGATGTTCTTATGAACAGGTTCTTTGAAGAACAGATTGACTGATTGGAATTAAATATAATTGGATTTAGCAGTTTGGACTAGATTGGGTGGATATGGAGTAAGTGTTTGACTAGAAGCAAAAGGATCTGAAGCAAGAGCAGAAGTGTAACTAGGTTTAGGAATGTTACCAAGAACTTGGTAACGGTTGATCATTTCAATAAGAGGAACAACGAAAGGTTGACTAGAGGGAACCAAGGCTTTGGAAGGAGGGCGAGGACGAGACATCTGTAAATAAGGAGATAGGTTAGCATCCACTAAGGAGATCTAAATAATCTTGATGGTAATCCAAACAATTATAATAGTTAGCAAGTAAATGACGATGGACTTGGATTTGGTGAAATTGAATATATTGAGCGTGTTGAGTAGTTTTTCTGGCTAATTTGAGGCAAGCAATTTGGTAAGCAGTTTGGTGAATAAGGTGTTTGTAATAGGCAACTTGTGACTTATGGTAAGAGATAAAAGGAGTGGCCATCCCTATCCCCTCTGTAAAAATTCACGGGTAAGGAAATCGGGAATAGAATTTTGACTACCAGGTATATATTCAATATCAAAATCAAAAATACTTAAAATAGATTGCCAACGGGCAAAAATCTGTTTACTAGCAATATTTTAAATATCTTTTTCTAAAATATATTTAGCACTTTTGCAATCAACACGTAATAAAAAGGTTTGATTTAAAATATCATCTTGAAATTTACTAATACATAAAACAATAGATAAATTCTTTTTTAATAGTACTATAATTTCGCTGTGTTTTATTCCAAATACCAGAATGAAAACGAACAATTTGTTCAAATGACTTTAGGGTGATTTTCTGAAGGAGAATACCACCATAACCAATATTAGAAGTATCAGTTTGAATAATTTTGAATGAATTTTCTTTAGGAATACCAAGACAAGGCAAAGTCTTGACATATTTCTTGACTTGTTGAACAATAGCAGTATGAGTAGAAGACCAAGGAGGAGTATTATCTTTTAACCGATCAAAACGTGGTTGACAAGTTTTCCTAAGGTCTTTATAGAATTCAACAATGTAATTTAATGATCCTAAAAATCTTTGTAATTGGGTTTCATCAAGAATTTCATCAGGGAATTTGGAGGCAAATTCAATGGACCGACTAATGGGGAGAATAGTACTCTGGTAAATATCATAACCTAAAAATCGGACTTTGGTTTGGAATAGCTTAATCTTAGGAGCAGAAATGACTAAACCATTATGTTTAATAATTTGGAAGAAAGCATGAAGATGTTTCCAATGTTCTTCTAATGACTTAGAAAAGATAAGGATGTCATCAATGTAAACTATGGAAAAATGACTAAACGGGTTGAATATATCATTCATAATATTCTGGAATTCACTATGAGCATTTTTTTATCCAAAGGACATGACATTCCATTCATAATGACCAAAGGGAGTAGTAAAGGCAGTTTTATACCTATCCGTAGGATGAATTTGGATTTGCCAAAATCCACTTTTTAAATCAAATTTACTAAAGATGACAGCTTGACTAAGTCGTTTAATTAAATCTTTTTTATTAGGGATTGAATACCTGATCCATTCAAAAACTTTGTTTAATGGTTTATAATTGATGACTAATCGAGGAACACCACGCTCTAATTTGGCATTTTTATTAACATAAAAAGCAGGGAAGACCAAGGTGATTTACTAGGATGAATAATATGATGTTTTAATAATTCAGTAATTTCCTTTTTACACATTTCAACTAATTCATTATTCATTTGAATCGGTCGAGATTTAGTTGGGATTTGTCATTCATTAAATTTTTAATATAAGGTAATGTGACGACATGCTTTTTCCTATGCCAGAAGGCACTAAGCAGACTGGAACAAACAGTAGATTCTAATTTTTGTTTGAATTGTGCAATTTTTGATTGTAAAGGAGGATTAGTTAATTGGGTTTCAATTCTTTTATATTTTACTTCTTCTTTAAGAAAGTTAAGATGTTTGGTTAATCGATTAATAGATTGAGATCTTTTAATTGGTTTAATTCTCTAATTTCGGGTGGAGACAAAAATTGGAATGTGACTTTTTGACAGAAAGCATGTGTGGTTATTTCATGATTAGTAGTGGTAAATGGATATGATAAAAATATAAAAGGAGTACCTAAAATGACTTTATCAGTTAAGTTTCTAACTAAGACAAAAGATATTTTAAAACAAACATTATCTTGACAGATATGAACTTTGGGTAATTTATATTGGATATGCATTTGACTTCCATTAGTAGAGCTTAATTGTTCAGTAGTTTTGTGAAAGTGTTTAGTGGGTATTAAACCTTCTTGAATACAATTTAAATTAGCACTAGTATCAATTAATGCAATGACTTCTAATGCAAAATCATTAATGACTAATTTGACTTTTGAATGCCATTTCTAGATATTAATAAGGGTGATTAAATTGAGACGATTATCATCATTGGATCGATTATCAAAAATGACTTTATCAGTGTCTGTTTCTGAACCAAAACCATAACCAGATTTAGAAACAGATTCAGAAGATGATTTTTGACTATTTTTAAATTCATCAAGACTTTTATGAATTTTGAGTACTGTGAGTTCATCTTCTAAAACTTTATCTTTATCTTTTAATTCTTTGAGAATAGCTTTAATCTGATTAATTTCATTTTGTAAATCTTGTAAAGTGACTTCTTTATGTTTTTCTTTTTTAAAGCGCTCTAAGGTTTTGTTAAGACTAATTATAGGTTTATCCTGTTTAGGTTTTTGATCTCTATTAATAAGTAAATATTTTAACTTATCTGTATATTGTTGTTTTAAGTTCAGGATTTTCTAATTTAGCGATGAGTTCAATTAAAGCAGTTTCTTCTTGTTAGGATTTACTCAGTACATTAATTTGTTTATGTTTACAACAAGTATCATTACATCTTAATTCAATATTATTATCCGTATCATCACTGGGAGTGTGGTAACTAGAAGTATCATTAGGAGTCGGATCATCAGAAGATGGGTTAGAATTATGTAGAGAATTACCTAATTTGAATATATCAAATATTTGTTTTTGATTCTCTTCAGTAATTTGTAATTGATTAAGTTTTTCTTTGATTCTACATTTATTAGAATAATGACCTTTTTTACCCTAATTGTAACAGGTAATATCTTTAGTAAATTTTGACTTGGGATTAGTTTTCTTGTAATATTTCTTTTTGGGTTTAGTATAAAATTTATCAGTTGATTTAGAAGGTGAATATTTCTTTTTGTATTTATTTGAATACTTATAGGGAGATTTATGTTTACTATGTTTTCTTCGAGAAGATGCAACATGAGGTAAACTGTATTGTTCACAAAAATTGCTTAATTCATATTTAGCTTTGTGTTTATCTTTAGCAGCTTTTTGACTAAGTTTTAAGTCTATGCACATTCTTAAACCTTCTTTTTGAATAGTACTGATTATATCACCATAGGTTAAATTATCATATTCAATGACACCTATAGGTTGACTAAGAACATCTCTAATTTTGTGAGCAAAAAGACTAGGTAATCCATTAATGAATTTTTCTTTTCAAAATGATTTAGTACAATCATCTCTAAGCATGACTCTAGAGGTAAACACATCTTTATACCATCTAAAATCACTAAGAGTATGACAAGCTAAATTACTAAAGTGATCATGGATTCGAGAATAAATATTAGTTGGTGTTCCAATAAAATGTTTGACTATAGTGTAGATTAAAGTATTAATACCATCAGGGATACTAGATCCAATTTCGGTATCAAAAATGGAAAAACCACTATCATTCATTTGGACAGAATATTGAATTGATTCTCTTTGATCAGAAGTGAGATATTTATCCCACTAAGATTTGAGCATACCGGTGAATCCATTAGTAATTAAGATAACAAGTTCAGATTGAGTATAATCAGGGTAATTTGTAAGGTAGCTATTTGCAACCATAGATAAATGATTTAATTTAGTAAAGATTTGATGTTCACTAAGACCATCTATATTCCATTCATATAATTTTTTAGCAGAAACAGAAAATTGATTATTAACATTAGTCTCTTCAAATTGTAAATCAAGAGGTGTAGGTCGATTATACCAATTTTTGGTAAGTGTAGTTGGATTAACTTTAGATTTGGTATAAGTTATTCTATTAAGATTAGCATCTTGAAATTGTTGAGCTAGTTGATCAAGTTCATCATTGAATGTTTCTGACTCAGATTGATTAATGTCATTAAATGGTTGTTGGGATAAAACTTTGATATCTTTAATATCTTTAAGAGAAGAGGAGGTTGTTAATTTATTGAATATTTTTTCAATAGATTCAACAGTAGTGTTATCGTGAGTAGTGAGACTTAATCGTTTCCTAGAGCTAGGAAGATTAATCAGAGGTTTATCGAAGGATTTACTAGTTGATGCGTGACTAGTTGAATAATCATCAAAAGTGGTTTCAATTTTGTTTCATTGTTTACCAATAGTTTTTAAACGTTGATTTGTATAATTATTTTGTTCAATAACTTTTTTAACTTCTTTTGTAACATCAGATGACTTTTCGCCAGGAAGTTTGAAAGGAGAAGCGGGAACAGTAGTGCCTTTGTGATCAATAAGGATACTTTCCAAAGGAGGGTGACTAGCTGAAACAGAAGTACCAACAGAAGTTTTCCATTTAGTTTTTGTAACAACATTGACTTTCTTATAATAATGTTCTAAGTAATCAAAGAAGTTAATTTCAGTATTGATTTCAGTCATAAATTTATACCATTTTCGAGTAATCTTTGATTGTTGTTTATCATCATAGTATTTATAATAATTATGACGTTTTGACTTATTGGCCTTAGATTTGTATTCAGCATGAAGTTTAGTCAGATCGGAGGTAAAGGGTTTTACAAAGAGTTAATAACTGGGGATTAACTGGAGGAACTACTTCAAAATCAGTTTGAGTAGGTGAATCTTGAGATACAGTATCTTCTTCATATACAGGTTTACTAATTTGAGCAGTAGAGGATTATCGATGCCTTTTAACGTATGGTGCGATTGAGAGGATTGACCAAGATTAATTTGACTATTTTTTCTAAATAAAGGTATGTTAAAGATTTAATCGTCTTCAGGTTAACTTGGGATACTAAAGGTACTATGTCTAGAGGATTGACTTGTTATTCGATTAAATTTAATATGAACAGATCCATCTGTGAATTGTTGAATTTCTTTAAGTTCATCTTGGTGTGTTTGAGAATTAAGATTATAATTTTCATTATTTGTAATCCATTCATCAAGTAAGGTTATATCTTTCCAAGTTAACATATTCAGGATGGAGAGATTAACATCATTGGTATTACTTTGAATAAGTAGGGTTTTATCTTTTGGACTTTTATGTAAAGTTTGGACATTTAAATTGGTTTTAACAACTTTATAATGAACTCGATAAATTAAAGCAAGATTGTGAACTTTTTCAAGCATATTAGCAGCTGAACCAAAGATTTGAATATTTAGAGTTAAAACTTTTAATATATGAGGATCACGTAAACTAAGGGTAAAATCAGGAAAACAGTTAAAATGAACAAGTCCTTTATGTAGGCCTGATTCCATCATTCCTATGATACTATCATTAAAATCAACAAATCGAGCATCTCTTAAGCATAAAAGAGCATAAGAGTTTTTACCTTGTTGAGTTAGTGGTTTGATTCCCACTTGGATTAATCCTAAGTGAATAAAATTGTGACCAGTAGCTAAATGGCGTCTAATTGTGTCTGCAGAAAGTAATTGGCAAGTTTCTCTAAATTTAGTTAAAGCATAAACTTGTTTAAGAGTTTTAACATGAATTTAAAAGATGACTGTAAAAAGGTTGTCTTATAAATTTCTTTGATTGGTATTTTCTGGATATTCCAACTTAAATCAATGTGTTCATTATTTTGTAATTCAGTTTCTTCCTCATTCATTACTAATTCCGCATTTGGAATAGGAGCTAAGATTGTAGAAGATGATTTAGAGTGTCATGACCCGAACCCGCCCCCATGGGTTAAGGACATAACCAGCTAGTAATCACGAGATTAGCTACGGCCTTAAACCAAACCAGATATATTTTAATAGAGTTAAGGGGGCCAAACGGAAACAATTTCAAACTTTTGTCTATAGAGCTATGCTTACATGGCACATCATAACATTTTACAAACATACGTTAATAACTCACATCAAGGAAAGTTAACATATAAGCTTTACACAACAGGATCATTCAAGTCATGGTCAGCCAATCAAAACTATATACAACCGTAATTCAAAGTTCTTGCCAACATGACAAAATATAATAAAATAACAAAAGGGCAAAAACAAGTCTCGTGCGTGAGACGTATGGGCTGATTCTTCAAAACCTTGACTGTTTCATACAAATTTCACTGAGACTGGGTTTGGACCTCCCTTGGCTCACCTACAGACACATGAATGAGCGTGAGCGAAAGCCCAGTGAATAATATCAAATAAAGAAGATACACGAACGATATTTAGAACAACATACATCAGACGGCCTTGGGCCCAATTCATATTTCTATCTAGTATATATATACATATAGGTCAAGTGACTGCGGTTCCAAACACATCAAATGACCTCGGGCCCAATTTATTCATACCCGGCGGCCTTTGGCCCAACCGTTCCTGTCCGACGGCCTTTGGCCTAATCATTCGTATCAAACGGCCTTCGGCCCATTCATTCATGTCAAATAGCCTTTGGCCCATTCATTCATGTCAAACAGCCTTTGGCTCATTTATTCATTCATGTCAAACGGCCTTCGGCCCAATCTTTCATTCAGGTCAAACGGCCTTCGGCCCAATCAATTGTACCCAATGGCCTTTGGCCTAATCAATTGTACCCAACGGCTTTTGGCCCAACCATATGGCATAACAAACATTTGTCCACAATTCAAATTAACAAACTTATATGACTTATATGGGAATAAGCAATTGGACAAATAACGTACTTCAAAATATCTTTACTAAGATATTACTCACAGTGTTCTGCCGGCGGATTTGCCTTGGAACTCGACCCTACACATATCATGAACACAATGGGTCACAAAAAATTCAATCCGTTCTTAATTCATACATCTCTCTTAGGCTTATTTCTTATCCTTTTAACTCATTTATGATGCTTAATGCATGCCTAAGAGTGCTTAGAAATGAAAGAGAACGAAAAATGAAACACAGAACACCTTTACAAAATTTCTGAAACAGGGGTCCCCGTTCGAGCGTGGGTTCCGCCACTCGAACGGACCCTCATGATCTGCAAAAGTACTGGTTGCCTCATTTTTACGCTCAAGCGTGAATTCGGACGCTCGAGCTGAAGGTCACACTATATGGCTCCCTGCTCGAGCGTGAATATCTCCGCTCGAGCGGACATCAATGTCTACAAAAGTTCTGGGAGCTCGCATTTCACGCTCGAGCGGCGCTTTCCTCGCTCGAGCGGACATGCCAAATTCTGGGTTTTCCAGAACTGTTCTTGAAGTTCAATTTTGATGTTCAAAGGTTCCAAACTCATGATTTCGGTTCAAAAACATGTAAACACATTATATTACATAAGTATACAAGCAATGTGAGGCCAATTGCTCAAAATTATGGTCACATTTTCAAATTATTCAACATTTCTTTTGCATAATCAAAACTCATGCATTCAAACCTTATATAAGCTCCATACCTTCAATAATCAAACATGCATGTCAATTTTTGACTTCATTTCTATTTCAAATGGTGCAAATGGTGTTTATTCCCATGAAACTCAACAAAACCATGCTTGCATGTATGATCCAACTCTCAATCTTTTATAATTGACATACTACATGTTAGATTATGCAAATTCATGACAATTCATAGCAATTCTATGCATGCATATGCATATAGACTTCAATCTCATCAAAATCAACACAACTCATGTTCTTGATTACCATTTAATCTTGAATTCACAAAATCACAAGCTCAAACTCATGAATTTACTCACCTAGGAGCTTTAATCTTCACAAATTCTAGTTAAATCTTGAGTGTAGCTTTCCAAATTCACAATCTTGAACCAAACTGCATAATTCCTCCTCTTCTCTCTCTAGAACTGGCCCTCTCTCTCTCTCTCTAGAGAAATCTCAGCCAAATGAGAGAAAGTGAGTTCAAAACAATAACATAAGGCTATATAGGCCTTTATCTAAGATGGCCTAATCAAATTTGATTAGAGCTAAGCAATGGTGCTTAATTAATCGTTCTGAATCTAATTATTTTGATCTGAATCAATTTCAATTAAATTTCACCGTAGGCTCTAAAAATTACGCTAATCACAATGGTGTAGTCAATTTCGGTTTCTGTGGCCAATAAGGCCTTCAATTTAAATTCTAAAGCAGATTATCAAACAGATTCTCCTACGGTGAACAGATAGAAATTTAAAATCACATATATTCATATAAATGACATTCAAAATCATATCAAACACATAATCACATTCGTAATTAAGATTAATTAGCATAATACAGAGCAGGATTATCACATAGAGCTAATTGAAGAGTTACTTCTGAATAATCGATTCATGGTTTAATTCTGTTATTGGAATGCAATTTCTTAAATTCTATTACTACTTATCATGTTTTCACGTACCAGGTTTTCACACATACCCTGGAATTATTCTGTTATTGGGTGGTTTAATTCTATTATTTGACATATATATATATATATATATATATTCATAAATTTCTTTGATGATTCCAATCATCTACAGTTCGGCTCCTCTAAGCATAGATTTGAAATAAATCATGTAAAAAGTCCCAAATCAAAACCCTAAGAACATATTTTTTGATTTTTTCCCTAATTTTTGGAATCAAAGCCCTAATATTTGAAGTTTGGAGGATGAACGAACCTATGGTTTTTTCCTTCAATCTGTTGGAGTATGGCGACCCAGCAGTGTGGCAGCGGCAGTGGTGACGGTGGCGCGTCAGGGGTGGGAAACTCTCAGCCTCTCTCTTTCTCTCTCTTTCTAATGCTTCATATTTGCATTTGTAGGAACCTTCGATGTTTTGAATTGACTGAATTTTTTTTTTTTTTCAAACTACTCACCAAAACGACGTCGTTTTGGCGAGTTTTATTTTCAGCCGTTGGATTAAACACTTTAGGAGATCACTGCAGGGATTTACTCTAGAGGATCTTTACGCTTGGAAATTTTGAGAGATTGTATGGAAAAATGTAGTCTTATACCAATTAAGAGAAATACAAGAATGGCAGAATCAAAGCACAACTCCTTTCATTTTTAACACAAGAATACCATTAAAACACATCTGAAATGAATTTTTAAAACTTCTGAGAGCATGTATTTGAAACGAAAAATAAGAAAGAGTTGTATTGTGGCTTACTTGAGACTTAGTTGATTACTAACAAGACTTTCTCTTTCTTTCCTTTCTTCCACCAAACTCACCATCTCCCCTCTCTTCTTCTTAGCCAAATGAAGTGTTTGTATGTGTGTTCTTGTGTGCAAAATGCTAAGGTGAGGTTCCTTTTATAGGAAAATCAGTGCAAAAGGTCCATTTTGTCCATTGGTTGGAAATGTAATGGATATTTTGGATTTACTTAGAACCTAATAGAATAGTGACTGATTAAAGGCCTTAGTTATGCAATTAATCATGCTCTAGTTAGGCTATAGTTAGGATGGAACTTGAGGTGGAGACAAGGTTCCATGTTTTGAGGTGTACTAACAAACTTTTTCCTTAATTTCATAGATATGGTTTGAAAAAGTTGTATCAATTTCTCTTCCAAGGTGGCTAGTCATGTGCAAGGAATTTTGGGAGATTTTTGTTGATTATATATATATATATAAGAAGATATTTTGTGTACAAAATTATTTATTTAAGAAAGGTACAAGTATATGTATATATATATATGTATATGAGTGTAATGGTACTAGTTAGGGATCAAAATGTGATTCAAGAAAAATGTGAGGGCTTGGGCTCAATAAAATATCTATTTCAAGTGTAGAGTTAATAAATTAGTGTTAGAAAAAATAATTCGGTTTGTATTATTTTGCTTTGCATTTTAAAGGTGAATAACTGAACGAAAAACTGTGAAAACCGGAAGGTAAGGTTTAGAGAGATTAATCTAAAATTTGAGAGTTAAATAATTAATATTAGAGTGTTAAAAATGATTTCTAAGCTTCCAGGGTTGATTAAGATTTGTATAGGTTCGTCCGCGATGCGTTTTCAATTCTAGGGTTTAATTTGCAAATAATCAACGAATTAAAGGCTTTATTATAATAATTTAAAATTTACGGACCTAATAGGATTCACTAAAGTTAGGGGTCTCACAAGGATAAACATTCTGCTATCAGTATACAAGCTAAACTAGTAAAATATTAATCAAGATACAAAAGTATAACTGGATTGCTTAGTTGGAATCCTTAAGAGTAGGAATATCTACATAGATGGAATCTTTCCCTAATTAATCTTCGTGGTGTTTGTTCCTCTCTCCGCTGTTCTTCAACTCTTTGAGAAAGAAATGAGAGTCTGAGACATAGAGAGGGAAGAAAAGAATATGTAGGGTTTAGTCTTTACTTTTAATTTAATGGTCCAAATACAAGATTCTAATCTAAGGGCCAAAGTGCAGCCAACAAATAAATAAAATAAAATCTAAGGGCCACCTCTTTATACATATATTATATAATGTTTATAATATATAAAATGCAACTCGAGTTCGGGTTACTCGAGTTACACACAGCCTCTGTCTAGGCCCAGCCCAAATTGCAATTCGGGCATCAAACATTTGCCCAAGCTCGCCCAGACTACAATAGCGGTGTTTGGGAAGGAAGTTTTTTGTTTTTTATTTTTTATTTTTTTTCACTAAAAGACAAATTGCTTACAAAACAAAACAAAAAAAAAAAAACAAATCCAAACAAAATATCACATCAAACATCATAATCATTTCTTTTTTTTCTCTCACAAACATCACATCCAATCACAAAAAAACTCAACTATCTTCCTAAACACAAAATTTTTTTTCTCTAATAATATCCTATAACTAAAAAATCCTACAAAAAAACCCCACTTCCCAACACTCACGATATATTGTTGTCCAAGCCTTAAAAAAAGTCGAGTTAGACATAAGTAGCTTGGGTTGAGTCCGTCCGAAATGCACTCCTACCTTTTAGTTTCATTATTTTTTTTATAATTATAATTAATTTTCTTAATTATGATATTATTTTAAAATATTTAGTTACATTTTTAGTTACGTTATTTTTTTTATTATGATTAATTTATTTTTTTAATAGTGATATTATTTTGAGATTTTTATATCTTTTTATGTTTAATTATGATTTTTTTTAATTATAACTTAAAAAATATAAAATTATCTATTCTCCAATTATAAGTTATCTATTCTCTAATTATAAGTTCCATACACACCTTTCCACAAGGGAAAACGCAAATAAAAACCATGAGAAACCCTAATTTACAAATCCAAGTTTCTTTCGATTCTCCTCTTAAGCCCTGCCTCAGGAGCACATCACTCGTTCTTTCAAATTCTCAATTCCATCAATTTGGCTTCTTCTGCTTCCTGCAATTCCACAGAAACCCAGTACACCATAACACAAGAATCCGCAAAGAAAAAAAGCAAAAAATTTGAATTTGAAGTGTATATATATTATATATAACACAAAACCCAGATGACAGAGTCTTTCACTCAAGACTTTTCAATTCTCGCGGCGGTCCTATATACACTCCCAACATGGTCAGTCCTTTAACTAGGGTTTCTGATTTCGAAACTTCTATGCTCCAAGAACTTCACAATCTCCACACAGATTGAAGCTCGGAATCGATCGAATCGTGTGACGATGATATCTGGTCGATTAACTTAAGATTGTTACAGATGAAGAGCTGGTAAGTATGGCTTTTGACGAAGCATTCAAGGATGACCACCAAGTTGATGATAAAATGTCTACAAGAAATTCAAATTCATGTTTAGATAGCTCCGGTTATAATAATGAAAGTTCGAGTAAGACAATCGCGAAGAAAGGAAGAGAGGTAATGGGAGGAGGAAGAAGAAGAAGAATCATAATCTTGAATCCTACTCTGCAAAATTGAACAGCTTGTGAGAATTAAGCAAAAATAGGATGAAGAAAGAGCTGAAACAAGGCTGCATTCATTCAATGGCGGTTTAGGGACTAATAATGACACTGAAAGGATGACATCTCTCAGGTCTGTAGGTTGTGCAACTAACATGAATTCATCAAATTCATCGAACAATTGGGTTAATCATGTACTGGTGATTACCCAGAAATTGTTCTTTGCATTGAGGTTTACAATAACAAGAAAATTTGGGTAAGGACCCAAGAATTATTGTTTTGGGGATGCCAACTATTGACGGAGCTGAGAGACAAGATATACTGCTCGACTGATCAGGTTATGCATAAGGCAGGAGAGCATGACCCATCTGGATATTTCCTCATAGAAGATGTGTTTTGCAATGATTTGAGGGATTCAAAGGCTAGAGACTACAGTGAACCCATACTCAATTGGCTCAGGAACTCCAAAGATGAAGCACTCGAAAAATGGGAATGGATTGTATCTGGTGAATTGCAGAAGAAGCAGAAGGAACACTTGGGGAGTGCTACATCCTCACAGTTACCGTGTTTCAGATCTGTTGAAATGAACAAGACGCAATTTTGTGACTTGAGGTTTCGAGTTGGTGCTGGTTATGTTTACTGTCACCAGGGAGATTGCAAGCACATAGTTGTAGTGAGAGACGTGCGGCTTATTCATTCAAAAGATGTACAGAACCGCATGGTTTATCCGATCATCACATTTCAATTGAAAGAGCCGTTCAAGAAATGCTCTGGTTGTAAGATTTGTAGAGCGGAGAAGATGACGGTGGATGACAAGTGGGCTGCAGAGAATCCTTGCTATTTCTGTAAGAATTGCTATTATATGCTTCACTATGCAAATGGTTTGCTGCTTTATGAAGAATTCTCGGTCTATGATTACCAGGAACGGATCCAGGATAATGACTTGGGGGGGGGGGGGCCAAAGTACGTTTAACCTCTAACAAATAAAATTTGAAGTTCAATACCAATTTCTACTAATATGGAAAAAATCAATAATGTTACGATAAAATATTGAACTATATATTCCTTGTCAACATAGTTGAGTACCAAAAAATGATTATACAATTGAGAATATTTTTTTGCCATATTCACTTACAAAAAGTAGTAATTATTTCTACATGCATTTATATACTAAAATTAGGCATCTTCAATTGAACTCGACGCTCTTTCATAATATCAAAAGCGTGGATGATAGAATCTATATCAAACCCTTGATCAATGTCTTTTTCAATGTACGTAATCAAGTAACTAGTCAGAAAATCATCTTCTATCCTATTGCGCAATTTAGACTTAAGAGTTTCATAGCTGAAAATGCACGTTCTGATGTAGCAGTTGAAATAGGTAAAGTCAACACAAGGCGGATCAATCTATCAACAAGAGGATAACTTGTCAACTTTTTTGTTTTTGCCAACAATTGACATAACTCAGAAATGGTTGACAGCTTCTGAAACTCGGGAAGTATGGAAATATCAAGCTTATAGTTTTCCAACTGATATTTCAAATGCAATTTTTTTTGCTCGGAGAAATCTATGGGATAAAATTTATTTGCAAGTTTGCAAATATCCTCAATTTTGAATGATCTATAACCATCCCTAGGATCCAAAACTGAGCTAAGAACAAGCAATTCCATTACATCTTTCTTAAACCTATTGTTTAATTCTTGTAACTGAGAATCAACTGTAACCATAAAATATCAACTCGAAAATGATGTTCTATGGTGAGTTGATCTCTTTCAGAATGAGACCGACCTCGGCCTCCTTTATAAGGACAACTAATATCAGGAATCTATATATCATGATCATTAGAAAATATTTAATTTTCTCCAACAATGGAACCCATCCATCTTCTCTAAATTTTTAAATAAGTATCTTCGTTGTAGACACCAAATGCATTGCATTTAATATATCTTGAGATTTACTTGCAAAACTTGGCAAAGAACATCAGTAATCTCCATGATATCCCTCATAAGATGTAAGATGAAGACAAACTCAAAAGATGTAATGGAATCATAAACTCCATCTGTCTCGACTCGTTGATCGATTTGCTTCTATCATTAATTATGTTCTTAGGACTGCACAAGTAGCACTGAACATGTTTATCAAACTACAATTGGGGGGCTACTCTATATAATTTTGAAATTATCTAAAAAAAATTTGTGGGTGCGAACTCCTATAATTTTAAATTATTTTAAAATTTCTAGTATAACATATGATATTTTTCAAATTTTTGAGGGTGCGGCCGCCCCCATCCCCCCCCCCCCCCCCCCCCGCGGCGATCCATCCTTGATGATTACCTTCATGAATAAATGTTGCATTCTTGTTACAAAAAAACTTACCCTCAAATTCCATTGTTATTATTCAAAAATTGTTTTTTGGAGCTGCTTGTTTTTCTGATTTTGATGAGCTTGATTTGTTCTTCAATATCAAATATACTATCATCGAATCCTGCTGTTTTATTTCTTTTTTGGAACAAAAATATTCAATCTTGCCTTTAGATTAATCGAACTAGAAATTTGACATTCAAGTTGAATGGTAATTGACATTGACGACTAGATGCCATTTTCTTTCTCATTCACATTCAAGACTGGACCCTACGCACAAAAGACTGGTCCACATCAGTCGAGCTGAATTGAAGTGCCCCACTCTGTGACCAGAGCTATGCAATTATCGGTTCCCTCAATGCCCCCAAAATTAAATTCAAATGGCACAAACTGGGCAGGGTAGCATGATACAGAACTCATGCCATGTTAGTACTACTACTAATTAGAAGTTAATTGTTTCTGCCTTCAAATTGCTTTTCATTGAAGGGACTAGGGGATCTCCATCTAGCTAGCTTAATGACGATTTTGATATGAAAACATCTCATGCAAACCCACATGAGTAGTTTCTGTGATGAAAGATTAGTCTTGGATTGAATCGTAAATTCAGACATTTTTAGTTTAATTTATTCTGGTATTGCACTTGATCCTAATTGATACACATAATTTGTGGATGACTACGAATGTTTGGGATTTCCTTGCGAGGGTAGGTTTACTATGACCCTAAATTGAGAATGTTACTCAAGGCTTGCTTTAGACTGCCTCTTCTGTTGATGAGAGACTGTCACTGTGAATAGATGAGAAATTGAAAACAGTAATAAAGGAAGGAGGCAAGTAGGTAAGACTTTGCTCCCAAAAAAATAGTTATAAAAAACTTGTGTGTTTGATGAGGATATGTACAAGAGTTGTCTCATATATAAATTGGTTGGATTGGTGAGGGAGGCTCGTGACCTCAAAAGTTTCAGTGAGTCAGTGACTATCCATCAGGGTGTGTGGCTGCATGCATGTCGTACATGCCCTTCAAATCTCTCTCTCTCTCTCTCCATCTTTGTTTCATTTCATTTTTATACGAATGTTTTTACTCATGGGTGCTGCTTCCACACAAACAAACACGTCCTCCTCTTCTTCAATTATTGTTCTTGAAATTTGTCATCTCCCTCCCCACTCATCATCTTCCCCCTAACAGTAAATATTTGTTTATAATGGTTATATTAGGTAACCTTATCACTAAGGTTTTATTTGTAAATCATAAACTTTTCAGTTAGCACTATATTTAAACATTCAGATATCAACTGCAAATAGAAGTTAATTGTTGGGCTATTGATTGCCTTTGATACTAATTGACATCCGAACATTGATTTTTCTTCAACAATCATATTCACGAAATAATGTAAACTGAGAAAACATATGATGTACAAATAAAAGCTCCCATAAATGACAAATCTCACATTACAATAACAAAAAAATTAGAAAGAGGTTTGTTTCCAATCTGGATTACGATTTGGTGAAAAGAGTACGGCCCATGATTTAATATTGGGTGATGAAGAACAGTAAGGGCATGACATTTGGTGATTGTGGAAGCATTTCCACGAGACCACCTAATAATTTTTTCAAAAACTTTATAGTAGTGGTAGAGCATGACCAGGGATATCCGTTTAATTACATTTATACTCAATATTTGTTGGAAATTCTGGAGTACCAAAAAAAAACCCAAAAAATTATTATGAAATTTTCATTTGTGATATGCATTTAAACTTGTTATTGTGGGTTAAATCTTAAATGAATTTGACTACTCATTTTAAATTATATATATATTTTTTGAAAAAAAATTAGAAGCTTTAAATTAAGAGTTCTAATAATTCTAATTAATATATGGGTCTTATGTAATATGATGTTTTAATTTATTTTTATTTTTAGTTTTTGATTTTTCACATAATAAAACTTTTTTAAAACTCTTAAATTAGTATTTCAGATATTTTTTTTTTCTTCTGAACTGTACTTACTCCTGTCTTACATTGGGAAGAAAAATTATCACC